>JAVTVY010041669.1:0-186131 GCA_036873755.1 Hanleya hanleyi | reverse complement strand
GCACATCAAGCCGATGGCTCATCACCGCTCACTGTAGTAGGTGAAACACGATTCACCATTGTTCATGACAAGTTGCATCTCACTTTCGAAGGGTTAGTGGTAGAAAACCTGGATGTCGAAGTACTCGCTGGAACCCCCTTTATGGAATGTAATGACATAGCAGTACGTCCAGCAAAACATTTAGTGATGTTCCAGGATGGATCTACTTACCACTACGGGTCTGGCGATAAATCGTCTCCATCGCATACAGTCCGACGTGCACATGTTTTACGTGCACCTGCCTCTACAACAACAGTATGGCCTGGGGATTACATTGAACTCGACCTTCCTACCGAGTTAGCCACAATGACGGATGATACCTTCGCATTAGAACCAAGACTTGACACTCGTTTTGATCACTCGAGTATCTCTCAAGCCTGGCCATCCCCTGAATTAGTTTCTAGCGTTGCGGGAAGAATCCGTATCATTAATCACAGTGATGGTCCCCAACAGATCAAGCGACATGAACATTTTTGTCAAATTCAGCCTGTATTTGTACCTTCAGCCGAATCCGATGTCCCATCGTCTCTGAGTTCTCAAAGCACATCTAAGCCTAATGACTTTCACTCTGATTCCGTGAAATTAGACCCAGACAATACTATGCCACAAGATTACAAAGACAAGTTCCGAACCCTTCTCCATGAATATGACAGTGTTTTCGACCCTGTTATTAAGGGATACAATGGTACATCGGGTCCACTCAAAGGAGTCGTGAATATGGGCCCGGTCCAACCCCCACAACGAAAAGGTCGGGTTCCACAATATTCAAAAGATAAACTTGTTGAACTACAACAGAAGTTTGATGATTTGGAAAACATGGGAGTATTCGCTTGCCCTGAAGATATCGACGTTTCCGTTGAATACCTTAATCCGTCTTTTCTAGTGAAGAAACCCAACGGAAGTTTTCGTCTTGTCACGGCATTTGCCGACGTTGGTCGTTATACCAAGCCACAACCGTCCTTAATGCCCGACGTGAATTCTACTCTCCGTCTAATTGCCCAGTGGAAGTACATCATTACGACAGATCTCACGAGCGCTTTCTATCAAATACCCTTGTCAAAGGACTCAATGAAATACTGCGGCGTCGCTACACACTATCGTGGTATTCGCGCCTACACCCGATGTGCGATGGGCATGCCTGGCTCTGAAACAGCCCTAGAAGAACTCATGTGTCGCGTTTTCGGAGATTTACTTCAGGATGGTGTAGTCGCTAAGCTAGCCGACGACCTCTACTGCGGTGGAAATACACTTGAAGAGCTATTCCATACATGGAAACGGGTGTTACAGGCGCTCAACGACAACAATCTGTGTCTCTCTGCTCCTAAAACCATTATCTTCCCGACCACGGCTACAATATTAGGATGGATCTGGAGCGAAGGTGGAATACGTGCCAGTCCACACCGCATCTCCACTCTCTCTACTTGTACTCCTCCAGAGAATGTGTATGGTCTTCGGTCATTTATTGGCGCCTACAAAGTTCTCTCCCGAGTTATTCCTCAATGCGCAAGTTTGTTATCTCCCCTAGATGACGCCACTTCTGGTCGCCAATCAACAGATAAAATCAACTGGAATGACGAACTCTTACATGCTTTCAAACTGGCACAATCCGCGCTGTCTTCAAACCAAACCATTACGTTACCTCGTCCTGACGATCAGATCTGGATTGTAACTGACGGTGCTGTCAAGCGACGGGGAATAGGCGCTACTTTGTATGTTACGCGTAGTGGAAAGCCCTGTCTGGCAGGTTACTTCAGTGCCAAGTTACGCCAACAGCAAGGATCGTGGCTCCCCTGTGAAGTAGAGGCCCTGTCTATTGCAGTGGCTACAAAACACTTCAGCCCTTACATCATTCAGTCAAAGCATAATGCCTGTATACTGACCGACAGCAAACCCTGTGTTCAAGCTTACGAGAAGTTATGCCGTGGAGAGTTCTCCGCTAGCCCCAGGGTATCTACTTTTCTGTCCATCATCAGCCGCTATCAGGCTTCTGTTCGTCACCTCGCTGGTTCTGCTAACGTCCCATCTGACTTTGCTAGCCGAAATGCTATCGACTGTGACAATCCATCGTGTCAGGTATGCTCGTTTGTCGAACGCATCGAGGACTCGGTTGTACGTCTTACCAATACACGTGATATCATATCGGGTGATACCAAACCTCCATTCACTAGTAGAGCCGCGTGGTTGGCTTTGCAGTCGGAATGCCCTGACCTCCGTCGTACCCATGCACATCTTGTTCAGGGCACTAGACCCTCAAAAAAACTCACAAAGATCAGAGACATCAAGCGCTATCTCAACATTGTGACTATTGCCAAGGATGGCCTATTGGTTGTGCGACGTAATGACCCATTTGTAGCCTCTCGTGAGTGCATCGTCGTTCCAAGACAAATCCTTGATGGTCTTCTCACAGCTTTACACATTTACCTAGACCATCCTTCGGCGCACCAACTGAAACTAGTAGTCCAACGGTATTTTTTCGCGTTGGACATGGACAAGTCTATAGAGTGTGTCTCAAGTGGATGCCATCAATGCTCATCTCTCAAAAACATTCCTCATACCATCATTGAGCAGTCCAGTACAGATCCACCAGATTCAGTTGGAATATCCTTCTCTGCTGATATCCTGAAGCGTGAACGACAACTTGTCTTTGTCCTGCGTGAATGTGTAACATCATACACCGTTGCATGTTTGGTAGAAAGTGAGCGTCGAGAGTGTCTACGTGACGCATTGATAAGGTCGTGTATTGATCTCCGCCCACTCGATGGCCCCCCAGCCGTGATACGTACTGATCCGGCTTCTGCTTTCTCCTCACTGGTAAACGACGAGCTTCTCCTGCACCACAGACTGCGTATTGAAATTGGTCGCATCAAGAACCGTAACAAGAACCCCGTCGCAGACAGGGCCATCCAAGAGCTAGAAGATGAAATCCTCCGCCAAGATCCAGTCTGCGGTACTTTAACTCCTCTGTCTTTGTCTGTCGCAGTAGCACGTCTTAACTCTCGAATTCGGAGCCGAGGATTGTCGGCTCGTGAGATGTGGACCCAACGGGATCAATTCACCAACACCCAGTTACCCATCCACGACCATACCATTATCCTAGAGCAACACGCCCAACGCACAGCCAACCATCCATGCAGCGAACGATCTAAGGCTCCGTTGGGCCAAGTTCCACAAGCCACACCAGTCGAGGTTGGTGATCTAGTGTATTTGTATTCCGACCGTAACAAGTCAAGAGCTCGCGATCGTTATCTTGTTGTCTTGGTCGAGGGATCATGGTGTAATATCAGGAAATTCCGTGGATCACAACTTCGAAGTACATCCTACAGAGTCAAGCGTTCCGAATGTTATATGGTACCGATATCGTCGGAGTTAAGCCATCACACAAGACACAGACTAGATGATGATTCATCTGATGAAGATCAACGCCCAATGCAACAACATCGGCCGCCAGACCCTCCACACATTCCGTATGTGCTATCGCAGCCACCCCAAACAAGTAGTGACACGGTCTCAACAGAATTTACACCGATAAACCTTGACACTGGTAGTCTTGAAGCTCAATCTAGTCATGCAATTCCTACTCTGGAATCTCCAACTCCATCAGCCAGTTACGACAGCCCACGTCGTTCACTCCGTACAAAGAAGCCTCCATCTAGATTCTCGGATTATGTTACTGACCTTTAGTGTGTGAAAACTGTGCTTTCGACCTGGTGTGGTTTACAATTCACCTAAAGGGGCATTTAAAGGGGCAGAATAATCCCCAGAGCCTGAGGGCAGTCTAACCCGATGACGGTTCGAGTACTGCACAGTGCAGTTTACTATCTAGTAGGATTTAAACTGTAATGTTTTCACTATTCGGTGTTCTAAGAAACATTTGACAGAATTACGTTACATATTCTACATTGTAATTGGTGTTTCTTTAAGACCCATGACATTTTATGTCAATTGACATCTTCCAAAAGAATGACTTTACAATCATTGTTTCGTACGCAATTCTCAGAGCCTTAATTTTTCATTTGAACAGAATTTCACTTGTAGTCTTACTGCACTTGTAGCAACTGCTTATCTCTCATCCTAATTCCGATACAGAAAGACAGAAGAAAAAGTGGCTACGCCATTATGTAATGCTGTTTTGCATAATATTAGTTGTATTGCTTCATAGTTATTAGTCTGCGCTGGTTCGCGCATGCGCCTCCTCGGGGATCTCGAGGTTTCCGGTTTAGTGCTCCTGTATGTTGTGTTTGCTTTTGTTATCAAGGTCTGAGTAAAGTGTTGCAATTCAATCTACTGTGTTAGTCGGACATTCTTCAGCCGTACTTGGAAAGTATATTAATCCTTACTGGCGCTCTGACTTCTTCGATCTTCAACGGGGTTGCCGACAGGGGGACCCGATTTCACCCTATCTCTTCATCCTTGTCGCCGAGACTCTATCTATCGCTATTAAGCAAGATAACACGATTAAAGGTATAACAATTGAAGGTTCTGAAATTAAAATCCAACAGTATGCTGACGATACTACTTTTAGACGGATCTAGAGAATCCCTCGAAAGAGCCATGGGTCTCCTTCATAAGTTCTCATCTGCGTCTGGTCTTTGCTTGAATGTAGATAAATCTATGGCCATATGGATTGGCCAGAAGAAAGGCAGCTCTGTTAAGCTATGTCCTCACTAACTACAGGATCAACTGGGACCCTGGGGGTTTCAAATTACTCGGAATATGGTTTTTCCCCACTGTAACAGAAACAGTTACTAAAAACTACGACGACAAAATGACTTCAATCAAAAAAATCTTAGGAAGCTGGGGAAGAAGAAATTTGACACCTATAGGAAAAATAACTCATAAAAACCTTTGTTATACCACTTTTAGTGCATCTTCTATCTGTTCTCCCAGATCCCGATCCATCATATATAACACAGTTGGAAATAATTCTTTTTAGCTTCATTTGGAATGGTAAACCAGATCAAATTAAACGAAAAACCTTGATCTCTAAAAGATGTAACGGGGGTCTGAATATGATTCACATTAAAACTTTTGCCTCGTATTTGAAAATAAAGTGGGTTAAAAGAATATCTGAAGGCCACAGCGCTCTTAAGACTATTGTTGGAAAGATTCTTCAGCTTATAGGACATACCATATGGAAACTGGATGCTATAAGCACAAAGCATTTCTTGAAAGAAATTAAAAACCCTTTCTGGTAGGATACGTTAGTGGCATGGTCATGCTTTATAGATGGGAGTAATAGAAATGATATAGCCTTGGACAGCCTTCTGTTTGAACTGGCGCCCAAAACAGAATGAAGAGTTTTAAAAACATGGACTGAACGTGGAATATGTCGTATCAATGACTTTTTAAGTGTAGACGGAGCAAATTTCCTTTCATTCAATGACCTTCAAAGTAAATCAGGAATAAAAACCGCACATTTCATCTTACATCATGCTATTATTCATAATATACCGATCGAAAAACGCAGGCATATAAAAAATGGAATATTCATAAAGACACACATCAAGGAATCGAAAATATACACAAGATTAATGAGACAAAAATGTGTGAAATTTGTTTACAACACATTACTGGAAAATGTCGAAATAAAACCTGAAAAAAATCAGCAAAAATGGGAACAGGAATTAGACTTACGGGAAGGGTTTGCTTGGTCGACTATCTTCAACAATATATTCACCACTACAAGAGAAACCAGCTTACAATATTTCCAGTACCAACTCATCCACAGAACCCTCGTTACAAACCATCTTTTGAAACTATGGGGAAAAACTGATTCCGATTTATGCACGTTCTGTAACCAGGAAAAAGAAACACTCATTCATTTATTTTATTTTTGCAATTATTCGGAGGATCTTTGGAACGAACTCCAAGCATGGGCCGTAAGCCTGGATGTACTCATGGAAAAACCTCCAGGGTCTCAAGTTACTATGGGTAATACAGAGTCGAGATTCATCAATTTGTTGCTATTACTATCCAAAAAATATATATATGACTGCAGATACAGCAACATTAAGCCAAATTTTGAGGGAGTGAAGCAAATGGTGCTAAAGAAGAGGGATATCGACAGATGTATAGCTAATATGCACAATGATCAGATCGCATTTGAACAGAAGTGGGGCCCTCTGGCGTTATAATGATCAAATGATACTCTTACCTGTAGATTCTTTGATACAACAGTCTATCCAAAATGATGGAGCTTTATATTTGTTTACTTAAAAGAATCGGACGCTAATGTAACATATTCAATGCCATGTTTTTTAAGTAAAAAAAAAGTTAGGATAATACATGATCCTACCACTGTAATATGTTACTTCACGTATTATAAATATTGTATATAGTTATCCCTGTATATATATATATATCCATTACAATTATCTTGCATAAAGTATAACCGAGGTTTCATACATTCACCGTTACTATCAGTATTTTTTTCTTTATATAATCAGGTATATTTTTGTAGCACATAATTTGTGTAAATACTGATCAAATGTGGTTTTATATAGGGTAACTATCTATAGAATAAACCTACCTGTACGCACTATAGTCTATATATGTATTTTTTGTATGTATAAAGGTTGAGATATAAATAGGTGCGTAACTAAGTATGTGTGCGTGTTTTATACATGTGTATATATGTGTATATAAAAACTATATATGTAAGTATGTACCGGTAATCTGATAGATCGGCTTTTGTATATACAGTTAATTTGGATGACTAAAAATTAATAACGCAACGTACATAGGAAGATATTATTTATGTTGAAATATTAAAATATCAATATACGAAAATGTATAAATATATACTCACTTTACAATATAACCCATAAAATATAACTTAAATTGCCATACTGTCTATGACAGTTTTGGCCAATTTGGTCTGTTTTTCGTATTGATTATCACTCCTGTTGTTACGTATACCATCTGAATATCTGTATGTCTGTATGGAACCTTATGCGGATAATAAATTCAACTAATCTGAAAAAAAGAAGAAAAAAAAGGTCTGGACTAGACTGGACCCCATTCGTGTGATGTATATGTAAATCATCACGTCATAATAGGGACAATGAAATGGAAATCAATGGCAGCCAGGCGTTTCTTATCTATCATGATTTCTAATGAGTATGGTGTATTTCAAAGACAATGCTGGAACACCTGTATTGGCTAAGACTGAAGAAAAAAGCAACTCAATGTTGGTCAGTTTTAGAAGCCTGGGGTGTATTTCGTTTGGCTTTTGTCACGTTTTGAGTGTATCTGCTCATATACAAACACCCTGATGTGTGTAGCTGATCTGTGTTGGCAGAACTCGGACTTGAAATACAAAGTGCTAAATCTTTTCGGTGATACTAATGTCTATTGGGCGCGTGAGGAAAACCATCCAAACACTTGCACTGGAGAATACCTCGGCTGATACGTATTAAGAATTCGATTTACCTCGAAAATCAACCATGTTCGAAACTCCAACACAGTGTCTTTCAGTTTCGTCATTAATGTAGGTGTAAGAAAACACATGGCCTTAATTTATACAGTCTAATATTGACCAAATGGCAGGTGTCTCCTCACTGTATATGTCATATACCATAGTTGCGTCGCTGTATCATCTTTCGAACATCACGCAAGTTATTCGATGGGATAAGGAGATCCTGATAATAAATAGATGAACGTTAGGAACTTGCAGCATCAATCATTGGTTCTAAGCCAATGGATATGTCTTCGCATCAATGCATATGCTTCCGGGCATTCCATTGTACATCATTGCACTCATTCTCAAAACGGCCATCAATTCACCATCACGATGGTATTTTTCAACTACTTCAATCCCGGATTGAATTCGTCGGCACAAACACGCCTGGCGCATCGCTATACCAGGTCTTCTGTTAAGGAAAGGGATTGAACTGGAATCATTAGAATGCACTCATCGCATTTTAATACATATTCTGACTCCTGGATGTCTGCAGTCTTGATTGACCTCGTTTTGGTCCTTCGCTACACCCTTAATTTGCCGATCAATCTCTCAGAACGGTTAGTTTAGCAGGAATGTCACATCAGAAATCTGAATATTTTGCCTGATACTGATCGATGCATATAACGGCTTACATACGCATGCTTCGATGTAACCTCAGGCAATTAAATGTTATCAAATGTTTGCTTTAGTCTAGCATTGATATCGACCCGAGAACAACCGTAGTATGGCTTATATCCCAAGGCAAATGACAAGATAATTCGAAGTGGAATTCATGGAGGATGAAATTCAATATTGAATGACGGACTAGACGCTTGTATTCATAACATTTTGATTAATTGGACAAACGGAGTTCTCGTTTCTCACTAGGGGGGGACGCAATGATACTGTCCTTTACACGATTACATTTTACAAAATAAATTGTCTGACGATCGGACTACCACATCTGATGACCTCGTGAGAAAGACTCGAACTATTGGGACGTCTACTCAGCCAGTTTATTCAGCCAGTATATGATTTCTTTCATTTTCTTTCATGTTTTAGAGTCTGCTGAAATATTCGAATGAGGGCAATTGTACACACACTCAAGTAGCTATGCTGAAATATTCGAATGAGGGCAATTGTACACACACTCAAGTAGGTATCTCGTAGTTTTGAATATTAGTATATATACTCGTGAACAGAGCGGGCTGTATATCAAAACCATTGTAATACTGAAAGATAATGTGTTAATCCACATCGAGCCGTTCATGACATACAGGAGCGGTGTGAGAGACGAGCATTTCATGTTTTCAGGATGTCCTGGTACTTCTCGAATTAACTCCATGTTGCCCCTTCAAGCATTTATCATTCTGAAATATATCGCTGTTATATAGCTATCAGATATCAATGTTGAATTATACCGCTTGGAGAGGTCTGATTAATACATCGATAGTTGTTTAATTTACTCAGTATCATCCAGGGATTAAAGACATTGCAACGGGAATTTCCATTTGATGGTGTTCCTACATATGCTGAGATATAAATGTCATAAGAGCCAGTCACAAAGTGTATTCCATGCCACGAAGATCTCACAGTGAAACATATTCTTATCGACTGTAAGAGCTTCTTTTTGTACTTTAGAAGATCTTTTCAGTCGGGTGAAAGAAGACTGTATCTTAGGTTCTTTGAGAGAAATCGGGTTGTTTGCACAAGTTTTAATGTGTGTATGTTTTAATGTGTCGGATTACTTAGAATTTTGTTTGATCGTCGCTTTTTAGCGGAAATATTGCGGAACGCGACGTTAAACCTTAATTCTCTCTCTCTCACATTTCAAACACCCAGTAAGCAACCGTCGTTTACAAAACTTAGCGTGCCGATAATCAAGGGACCATTTTCGTATGACACTAGCGCCCGAATCCATGTAGGTTTCAACTTGTTATGTTTATTGCCAGTAGGTTTCATAGATGCCAGTATGACAACATGATGTTCATGGCACCAGATCATCGCAGACAAACACTTTTCAGCATTGCAAATATGCAATCGCTGTATCACACACACCTACATTTCCGGTACCACAGCGTTGACTACCTCGATCGTCTCCGTAACGAAACCATAGCAGTACAAAAGCGGACACACAATGTGTTACGGCGACGAGGCAGTCAACGCTATGGTACCATGGCACTGTGTGTCGCTGTGTACCGACGGGGAGCTTAGGTGTGTAGCATATAACATGTACGCCAATCGTCAAACCGGCAGCAAGATCAATCTCATATTTTAACGTATTTTCCTTATCCGTTTTATTCATATTAAATGACTAGTCTAGTTATATTGTTCCTTCTAGATTATAACATTACAATTCGACTAAATCAGTCTCCAGAATATCACCTACACTCCATACTAGCAAAACTGATTCACTAGTGAAGTCATTACATGTAGTTATCTCGTTCTTTGAACACATGGGCGTGATTCTATTGCATTAGAATGCAATAATCGCTTTTAGAATCACACCGCGGCTCCAACCTGTCTGACAAATATTAAATCACACTTATCTATTCCATTGGGCGTGCCACATTTTCTGAATTTGGAGAAGGGGAATTGAACCAAGATACGACTATATAATTTTTGGTAAAATTCATTTTATAATCCTGGAAGACACTGTCATTGTTGTGAAGCAGCTAAAGTCAGATTTTCCCATGTTATATCTGCTAATATTCTGGAGATGACCCAATTGCACAACCACCGCTGTCACACATCCAAGAGAAAGTGGATCCATTTGGTTCTGCTGATAGAGCCCTTCAATGAGGACCATTTCTTCTATCACGGGTTAGTTAATTACTATTCGACGCAGCCGTATCTAAAGTAAATAGTAATAGTTATTGAAGATCAAACGGCGGCGTTTTGTTCGACATGTATGTCAGTAAATTATACAAATCTCTTGAAAAACAACACGGTATCCTACAACAGTATTATGTCCAACAGCAGACGCGTGGAAGTATTACATATAGCGACATATACCAGTATCTATTTACAGGGATCGGAAAATAGATTCTTGTATATTAAAGACACCATTGCCGTGATAACTGTATTTTATGACTTTGCACTGCCAAGTGAAAGTTTTACGCACGGTTAGTGTGGGATAGTTTATATTTTAGGGCAAGGGCAAAGCCCGCATCCTAAAATTTATAAACTGTAAAAATATATGATTATCTTTGTCAACCTCTCTATCCTTTGTTGAAAAAACTCGGTCACTGATATTGGCACGATGCCCCGTCCCAGTTGGCCTATCAAATGTCTCTGAAATGGGGAGTGGTTCTGTCAGCTGAGATAGACTGTGTGGAACATACGTGGATATAAACCTAATTGTGTCGCTTTGTTAATCAATTTCACGATGGAAACAAGAGTTAAACTTGAGGAAGAAATTTCATCGTGTAATTTATTTGTTTGTTTTATTCGATTATTACTCGTATGAAAGCAGACATCCCTTCCCTCATCAGACTTGTGAAATAGAATCTTTCAAATGAACACCTGCACTTGACGCATGTTGATTTCACACAACCATGCAAAAACGTCTCGATGTTATTGGCCCAATTCTTATGGAATGCTTCAAATTTGTCAAATATAAAATATCAAGTAATGGGATGTGATATAAGTTGAATTTATTTCACCAATCATTTAACAAAACGATCTCGGAGAAAAGTTGCACTCGTGGAATAGACGAACGGGATATTAGCTGAAGGAGTGTTGTCACCAGCGTCCTCCGTCTGTATGCCTCTTCGTCTGTCTGTCCATCATCGGCGTTACCACGATATCTCTTGAAGGAATTTAGCTATGCTGTCAAAATTCATACAGCAGTAGCAGCCGGCGGTGGAGCAGAGGCCTATTGAAGATGACCGACCTTGGCCTAGATTTCCGAGGTCAAATAACAGGCTACTATATATTCAATGCTACGAGCATGTACCACATATGCTTATTGACCAGAATTCCACTGCAGATTACTGACCTTGACCATTATTTCAAGGTCAAATTATATGGTAAAAGTGGATTTAATGTTGTGAGAAGACTATACTGTGAAGTCATGTGACTCTGTCAGTATGTCGGCACCTCTTCCCACTTCCCTTATATGTGTTGTAATAATATAACTATATGCAGCTAGCTATGGAACTGAGGTCTATCTAAGACAACCAATCGTGACCTATTTCAAATAATGCGTCAAAGGTTGATTTGTTGATAGCACATCCCATGAAGTATTACAGATATCCTCTTCAAATCCACAGCACAGATGTATATGCCCATTGAGCAGAATTTTGTTGAACTTGACTGACCTAGATCTATGTCAAATGATATGGTATTCTCGAAGTTTGAGAACTAGCTTTCCTAGATCAGTGATCGGTATTCTGTCCAAGACCGTAGTCGAAGCTGTGGTACACGGTTAATGACACGAAGTCTTTACTCTAATATTGAAGATGGCTTTAAAATCACCCGGTTTAAGATCAGTTATATACGTACCCGCTCAGACAAGGTGCACTGCAGGTAGGTCAGAGAGAGAGTATGGTCCGGTCAGCTGCGCCTTATGGTTGTATATAGAAGCAGACCCCAAGCTTTCATCTATCGAACTTCTGCGACATTTCGTATAAGAACAGTGAGAGAAAAGACATTTCAAATTATTCAATTTGAAGATCGAGATAGCATAGGCATTGAAAAGCTTTTATCGTGAAAGTGACCATGAACTACACGAAAAGTACGTATTGGGAGGGGGTGGTTGCCTGCTACTAATATAGCTTGATATGCAACATAGCTATTGCCGAGCTTGAACATTGGTAAGTGAAGTAGGCCGTTATGCCTGGAAACTGCGATAAAAGTTGAAGTTATTTTAGTGAGAATTGAATCATAGCGAACTCTTCGATTGTGGGTATAAATTTTAACACTTTAGAGGGGTAGAACAGATGGCGTTCAAACGGCCCTTGTGCCCGAGTAAATCCAAAACTAGCTCAGAATACCATCCGCTTGTTTTTGTAGGCTCAGAACAAGTCGAATATGTTAAAAAAAATTCAGATCCTCAGAACGTTTCGTTCCGAAATAGAAGGAAAACGTTTGATATGGGTTATAATGACCCCCCGTCGCTCCCAGGCACGATAGCGTTAAAACATGTACATAATATACAAGCGTCTGGTCCAGCATTCAATATTCAGTCATCGTCCATTAAAGAATTTCCGCGTCCATATCCAAAGACCTATTCCATATAACAGCAGCACTTCTAGCACCAATAAAATAACAACAATCATAGTTTACATTAACTGGCTAGTTTTCTTATAACAATAATTATAAATAAACATAGGCTAGTAATTACAACACATATAAGGGAAGTGGGAAGAGGTGCTGACATACTGACAGAGCCACATGACTTCACAGTATAGTCTTCCGGTTAACCTGTTCGAAAGCACATACCAAGAACCTAACCCATGACGCATTGCTCTGTACCCAAAGATCGATGCCAAATGGAAAAGCACGTGAATGCCATTTTCAATTGAGTTATTTTTATGAACTACTCCAAATGTCTCAAATGCTCAAAAGTTTGAAAACTGATACACAACTTCATGAGTGTGCAACACTAAAATACTCACAAGCATGGGTATAAATGAGACTCTATATAGAAGATAATATAAAAGATGTTGACATCCGAGTATAGGTCTGCGGACGCCATAGACGTCATTTACAGAAGCATACATGCAACTTTCTAGATTCTAATTAGTTTACAACCAAAATATATTTGGTTTGATGTCTAAACAGGCACGACATTTCTATGATCAAAGTTCTCGATTTCCTTTGAAACAAATGCCGACAGTAAATGTTTCTCTTATCATTAATTAGGAAACAATCCTTAATTATCCACATCCACATGTGGATAAACATGAACATATTCATTGATGAGTGACGGTCACCACTCCGAATTGTGTTTACTTTCTATTGGCCAAGTTAAAGTAAAACCCACCAGTGCACTATGAATAATTTGATTACAAATGCAATTGTTGATTATTCCATATGTCACATGGAATCAATGTACTTTGAAAATGATCAAACCATGAATAGTGTTTACAGATTACGGACATAGTATTGGCCCCCGAGTGGTTACTCAACGTCCATTTGATCTCCAGTCTTCATGTTTCATTTATAAGTTTTAACGCTGATTTGACATTTCTGCTTCTCTCCAAAAGACTCAAACTCCCTCAGGGGTAAACAAAAATTACGACTTGCTTAATGATACCAGAGCATGTGAGAAGAACTGCTTGATTTAAAAAGGGAATCGAGGGCTTTGGTCGTGGAGATAGCATGTTCACTTAAACATCAAAACACATTGATTGATGCGTCTGAAAGAAATGCATTATTGTCGGTGTTCTACCATGGCATGTTACTTCAGTCATATTACACTTGGATGTCAACATCGTTATCTGTCCTGTTATTTTCAGTTTTCCTATGGGTAATGGTGAGTTTTCCTTTTAACACATATTAATATCGCGTTAGTGTACGAATGTTCCATACACTCATCATCTGGGAATCGTGACAAAGAAAAGATTATAAATTACAATATGACACCTGTTCCACCATGCGCATGAAAATCTTTTGTGCTCGTGTCGAATTGCATATGTCAATATGATGCAATCACACATTCAGAAACCAAGCTGTCCAGCACTTACAATAAACACAAATATATCTAAGAGCTATTCAATGTTATCAGTACTGAATAATGGTGATCATGTCGCCAAAGCCATATCTATACATGAGCAGTGTGACTAACGTCACAGGACCTACGAAGTACAGTAGGCATTAGGACTCGAACACGAACTGAACTCTTGGAAATCCCCACCCCCAGTTGAAATCCTGCTCATATTAAGATGGGCACTGCCCAAGTCAGAATCGCCAGTGCTTTTCATCAAAAATCACCAGAAATTTTCATCAAAAATAGGTCAGCTCAAAACTTGTTGGTAACAGTCTCTTAATGCGCCTTCATTCCAAAATAAATAACGATCGGCGATTTAATTTTACAATTTCTTAATTAAAGGAAACAGATTGAATAATATAGGTTTAGTAGATTTCAAGCTTTACGTGTGAAAATACATTTACATCTCTTTAATGGTGCAGTGCCCTTGTCCAGGATCAAAACAACTTTTTGAATCACATTATTTTCCCAACAATACAACACATTTTTATATATAGTACTATAGTAGAAAGGTAGCATTTATGTAGTTTACGGTAATTCAACTCAAGACCCTACACCTTCTATGCACAAGATAATAATGATTCTATGTGATTCTCCTGAGCATAGCCGGTAAAGACGAATAAATAGCGTCTCTACATCTTCTGTAATAGGGCCATGTGGCATAGTGGACTATTTCAATGACAGGGTATTTTTAGACGGACAGTAACTGATACTCATTGGCGATAAAACGCTGGAACAAAACAGACCACAGTTTTCTTGGCAATGATGAAATGATTGGATGTGAAAGAGGATACATGTTACAGGCTAAACCTTACATATATATATAGCAATATATTGAAGTGTTAATTATAAATCTAATTTTAATCAGAATTATTTCAGATCAGAACTTGATGGTAACAATGCCCTAATGCACGCTCATGCCAAAAATCAAGGTTCTGATGTCAACGGTTCTCCTTATTTTGCCGACGAAAGGATTCGGATGGACTCACTCATTACCGGACAATTTGCGATCTGTAGCCTACTTCGTAGGAATATATATCACTGATTTCCAGCTGATTGAATTCCCAACGGTTCAACAATATAATGTATTCTACTGAAGTTTGGATTGGGACTGTTCTTGAAGATATAAAGCGAGTAGCGCTGAAACGACAAAGCCACCCGTGTTAGGCAGAATCTGATTATTCACAAAAATCATGAGTCGTGAGTCAAACGTTCACTTTGTGAAACTTGGTAATCAACTATATCGCTCAGCTGGTCTGAAACCGTGTGCTGAGACTTTCTCCGTAGATGCTACCTAACCTGTCTTAAGACGGCAATACTCCAATAATTGTTACAAGAGTAAATAACAAGTAGTTCTTGAGTCTCTGTAGCGGTAAATCGTTTTGAAGAAGTGCTACATCAACCAGAAACAAAGACTTGTATCTAATATCGCTAATAGCTATATCTACATTGATTATCACTACGAGTGGTCATTTATCTGATTTTTATCACACGAATTTGATAAACCCATATGAAACGAGCTTTTGCGAGCTTCATATGGGTTTTATCAAACGAGTGTGATAAAAATCAGATAAATGATAACGAGTGTTATAATTTATTTCTCACATCAAAATAATGTTGAGAAATAACCAAAAATATAGTTATACAGGTTTTGCATCACATGGGTGTATGACATTGCTTTTGGCCGCTGTGATGTAAGAAAAATAAAGGTTTTCTGAAATATATGTACTTCTATAAACTTTCTGTACTATATCACCTTCCCTATGGTGTAAATTAATATAATTTATGATTTTGGGAAATTACGTCGAAATTTGATTTACAAGTTTTAGTTCAGCGAATCCCTTCCCCATGTTAAATGAATTGGAGGATGGCTTGACTGACGGAATAGATCTAACAGAGATGGTTTGTTCACTCACTCGCGTTATCAATGGAAAATTTATTGACTTCTCACCAGAACGATAAAGGTTTACTTATAAAGTCTATGTAATTATATTTGTTCGTAACTGATGCAAAAACAAAACACTTTTGAAAATGAGCGAAATTCAGCTGTTTTGGTAAAGACACGATCGGTTGCACATCAACCGTGGTCTCTGATTGACTGATAGCTAATATGCTGAGCACTGACCGCTGGCAAACACATGATCGGCTTGGCGCACGCGAGTAACTACGACCTCATACATTCTGACTGAAACTTCTCAGTGTGCAGGGATCGCTTTTCGTTCTTGTGTTTTTTTTTAGAAAGATGCAGTCAGTATATTTTACAGTGAGGTCATATGGCTCCTTGTCAGTACGCCGGCATCGTTTTCCACGACTCTTTTAATGTTGCCTTTAATTTAAATCTAACACTTCATTGACTCAAATGTATTAACACTTGATGGATTCAAATTCGAAACTATCAATATTCCAACGTACTTTCCGCTTTGAAAGTGTACATTTATAAGACCCATTGTCTATGGGATGGTATTCAAAATCATTCTTATGACTTTATTAGACAATTATAATGGGTTTTGTGGCAATAATGTGCAATGTTAAACAGAGGAGGATGACTGAAAGAATTTCTGTTCGCAATAGTAAATGTATTTTTTTTGGTATTAAATAGTAGACAAAGCAGGGGTACTGCCAATGCGTTTTGAATTTGTCTACCTATAAATGCTAGGCAACGGTTTTTCAACGTTGGAATGGTTGGAATTGAGGTCCATCTAAGACAACCAATCGTGACCTATTTCAAATAATGCGTCAAAGGTTGATTCAATGTTGTTAGCACATCCCATGAAGTATCAAAGTTATCCTCTTCAAATCCACAACACAGAAACTCAAAGTTTCTCAAATACATATCGCATGCTGATAGCAAAATACGAACGTAGCGTACAAGATCTATGACGCTACGTTTCGTCACTTGTGTCTAATTCCACTTAACCCGGGGCTAGGAGCCGTATGAACCCATGTACTTCAAGATCCTCATGGTACTCATATGAACAGTCACATTCAAAGCGTGACTGAGATACATCATTCTGAACCTACAGTACTCGCTGATTGGCTGGACCTCACCAAGAGCGAGGTCGTTGAAACAATCCGCCATATTGACAGAAGTACTCTTCCCCAAGCAAAACAAGTACTGAGAAACCTCAATTCGCAAGAAGTTCTAGCAAACCTCCAGAGTAAATTCGTCATAGTCCCAGCAGACAAAGCTCCGAATAATATAATATTCATATGTAAATATTACTATTACCAGGTGCTGGTTAAAGAATTGAGTGTAGACATATCTTCATCAAATACGCCTACTTACTCCCAAACTGCATTTACTCTGGAAGATTTATTTAACAATCACAAAAAGTTTCTCAGGGAAAGAGGTATTTGTCTTCCAACCAATCATAACGACATACCAAAAATATACTGGACTCCCAAAATGCATAAATCACCATACAAAGCTAGATTCATAGCTGGTTCTAGAAGCTGCACCACCAAGCTTCTTTCAACCTATTGACGAGGGCCCTTCAGGAGGTAAAAGCATTTTGGGAAAGGTATTGCGCCACTATTTCTAAGAACTCTGGCGTTGAATGTATGTGGATATTGAAAAACTCAAAATGTCTTACGGAAGAACTTGATGCTAAAGGTCACATACCGTACAGACATGTATCCACATGGGATTTCTCGACTCTCTATACTACAATCCCTCATCAGGACCTTATTGACCGTCTAAGTTCGTTAATAGTATCTGTGTTCAAGAAAAGTGATCGTAGATATATTAATGTCGGAAGCCATAAAGCATTCTTTAGCTCGACTACATACAAGAGATATCATTCATGGGATGTTTCTTTGTTTATAGAGTTGCTTGAATTTCTCATTAAAAATATCTATGTGAAATTTGGCAACACAATATATCAGCAGCATATAGGTATTCCAATGGGTACTAATTGTGCACCCCTGTTGGCTGACCTGTATCTGTTCTCTTATGAATATGACTATATGCAGGCGCTTTCAAAAACCGATCCATTCAAAGCCCGTTCCTTCTCATTCACCAAACGCTATATAGACGATCTTCTCGCTGTGGATAATCGCTATATAAATGACGAAGTGAAGGATATATATCCACCTTCACTGGATTTGAAGGAAACTACAGATAGCCCTACAGGCACATCATATTTAGATCTCTATCTCTATAAAAATGAAGCGGCATTCTCTCTCGTCGACTTTATGACAAAAGAGATGATTACAATTTCGACATCGTAAACTATCCCTTTCTGGACAGTAATATTCCAGTGGGACCTGCATATGGCGTATACATATCTCGCTTAGTAGCATTTGCTATTGTGATAAATGTGACCATGAATGATAATTATTTCGACTATGATGTTCCCTGGTCAGTATTGCCTGCTACTAATATAGCTTGATATACAATATAAGTATTGCCAAGCTTGAACATTGGTAAGTGAAGTAGGCCGTTATGCCTGGAAACTGCGATAAAAGTTGCAGTTATTTTATTGAGAATTATAGTGACGCTTCGATTGTGGGTATTAATTTAAACACTATAGAAATGTAGAACACATGGCGTTCAAACGGCCCTTATCCAAAAAGTAAATCCAAAACGCAGCTACCTAGCTCGGGATGCCATCTGGTTGTTTTTGTAGGTCTTTTCAAATATGTCACTAATGTTTCAGATCCTCAGAACGTTTCGTTCCGAAGTGAAAGGAAAAAGTTTGTTAGGGGTTACAATGACCCCCCGTCGTTCCCTTTCAGGCACGATAGCATTGAAACATGTACATAATATACAAGCGTCTAGTCCGTCATTCAATATTCAGTCGTCGTCCATGAAAGAATTTCCGCGTCCATATCCACTTCTAGCACCAAATACAATAACAACAATCATAATCATAATAACTACATTAACATTGGCTAGTTTCCTTATAATAATTATAAATAAACATGTGATAGTAATGGCACATGACGCATTATTGTGTACCAGAAGATCGATGCCAATTGGAAAAGCACGTGAATGACATTTTCAATTAAGCTATTTTTATGAACTTCTCTAAATGTCTCAAATGCTCAGAAGTTTGAAAACTGAAAAACAACTTCATGAATGTTCAACACAAAAATACTCACAAGCATGGGTATAAAATGAGACTCTATAGAAGATAATATAAAAGATGTTGACATCTGAGTATAGGTCTGCGGAAGCCATAGACATCATTTACAGAAACATGTATGCAACATCCTATATTCTAATTAGTTTACAACCAAAATATATTTGGTTTGATGTCTAAACAGGCATGACATTTCTATGATCAAAGTGATCGATTCCCTTTGAAACAAATGTCGACAGTAAATGTTTCTCTTATCATTAATTAGGAAACAATCCTTAATTATCCACATCGCATGTGGATAAACATGAACATATTCATTGATGAGTGACGGTCACCACTCCGAATTGTGTCTGCTTTCCATTGGGCAAGTTAAACTCACCAGTGCACTATAAATAATTTGATTACAAATGCTATATTGTTGATTATTCCATATGTCACACGGAATCAATGTGCTTTGAAAATGATCAAACCATGAATTCCGGTGTTTACAGATTACGGACATGGTATTGGCCCCCGAGCGGTTATCCAAGCTTCATTTGATCTCCAGTCTTTATGTTTCATTTACAAATTTTAACGCTGATTTGACATTTCTGCTTCTCTTCAAAAGACATGTAAATAGACTCAAAATCCCTGAGGGGTAAACAAGAATTACGACTTGCTTAATAATACCAGAGCATGTGAGAAGAATTGCTTGATTTAAAAAGGGAATTGAGGGCTTTGATCGTGGGGATAGCATGTTCACTTAACATCAAAACACATTGATTGATGCGTCTAAAAGAAAGACATTATTGTCGGTGGTCTACAATTGCATGTTACTTCAGCCAGGCTACACTTGGATGTCAACATCGTTATCTGTCCTGTTATTTTCACTTTTCCTGTAGGTAACGGTGAGTTATTCTTTTAACACATGTTAATGTCGTGTTTATGTACGAATGTTCCATACACTCATCATCTGGGAATCGTGACAAAGAAAATATTACAAATTACAATAGGACACCTGTTCCACCATGCGCCTGAAAATCTTCTGTGCTCATGTCGAGTTGCATATGTCCATATGGTGCAATCATACATCGAGAAAGCCAAGCTGTCCAGCACTTACAATGAACACAAATATAATGTATCCTATTGAAGTTTTGATTCAGAGTGTTCTTGAACATATAATGATTATTCACAAAAATCATGAATCATGAATCAAACGTTCACTTTGTGGAACTTGGTAATCAACTATATCGCTCAGCTGGTCTGGAACCGCGTGCTGAGACTTTCACCGCAAATGTTACCTAAACTGTCTTAATACGGTAATACTCTGTAGCGATAATTCGTTTTGAAGAAGTGCCACGTCAACCAGAAGCAAGCTCAAGCCGGTGCTAGGGGCTGTGTGGTCATGTCAATATGTCCACGTGAACAGCTATATTCAAACCGTGCCTGGGATACAGATCATCGCATGTGCAAATTACAAGCGTCTAGTCCGTCATTCATAATCCAGCCGTCGTCCATTAAAGAATATCCGCGTCCATAATCCAAAAACCTATTCCATATTCCATATAACAGTATTAGCACCAAATTCAAAAAGACAATAATAGTATACATAAACATAGGCTAGTTTCCTGCAAGAGAGAAGTTTTCAATGATGCCGACAAGACATCATGATGTTCCAAAAATATAAAATTCGTATCGCTGATCAGTATTCTTAATCCATAATAATCGTTGTAAACTCGTCAACTAGAGAATGATGTATCTCAGTCACGCTTTGATTGTGACTGTTCATATGAGCACCATGAGGATCTTGAAGTACATGGGTTCATAAGGCCCCTAGCCCCGGGTTAAGCGGAATTAGACACAAGTTACGAAACGTAAAGCCATAGATCTTGCACGTTACGTTCGTATTTTGCTATCAGCATGCGATATGTATCGCCAAGTTTGAGAAACTTTGAGTGCGGGCGCTTGGTGGAATAGCCCTCTTTTATAAGTTTCTGCAACAATGTTTTGTGACGTTGATTAAAATCGTCACATTTAACACAGGATCTAGCAGATGCTACTAGGCGAGATATGTATACGCCATATGCAGTCCCGCTGGAATATTACTGTCCAGAAAGGGATAATTTACGATGTCCAAATTGTAATCATCTCTTTTGTCATAAAGTCGACGAGAGAGAATGCCCGCTTCATTTTTATAGAGATATAGATTTAAATATGATGTGCCTGTAGGACTATCTGTAGTTTCCTTCAAATCCAGTGAAGGTGGATATATATCCTTCACTGCGTCATTTATATAGCGATTATCCACAGCGAGAAGATCGTCTATATAGCTTTTGGTGAATGACAAGGAACGGGCTCTGGAACGGGGAATATGGAACGGAACGGGGAATATGACTGTCAGTATGTCGGCACCTCTTCCTACTTCCCTTATATGTGTTGTAATTTAAATGGATCGGTTTTTGAAAGCGCCTGCATATAGTCATATTCATAAGAGAACAGATACAGGTCAGTCAACAGGGGTGCGCAATTAGTACCCATTGGAATACCTATATGCTGTTGATATATTGTGTTGCCAAATTTCACATAGATATTTTTAATGAGAAATTCAAGCAACTCTATAAACAAAGAAACATCCCATGAATGATATCTCTTGTATGTAGTTGAGCTAAATAATGCTTTATGGCGTCCGACATTAATATATCTACGATCAGTTTTCTTGAACATGGATATAATGAACTTAGACGGTCAATGAGGTCCTGATGAGGGATTGTAGTGTAGAGAGTCGAGAAATCCCATGTGGATACATGTCTGTACGGTATGTGGCCTTTAGCATCAAGTTCTTCCATATCTGAGACACAGGCGTGATGTGGAACCGCGCGCACTGCAGTTCGCGTCTCGCCAGCCGATCCAATTTTACTATGGCTCGAGATTGCAGCACCGAGTATAAATAGCTATATCTAAATAAATATAGGTTCTCACCAGAAAGATAAAATGTTTAGTTATAAAGTCTATGTAATTATTTTTGTTCATAATTGATGAAAAACACACCTTTGAAAATGAGCGAAATTCAGCTGTTTTGGAGAAGACAGGGTCGGTTGCACATCAACCGTTGTCTCTGGTTGACCGATAGCTAATATGAGCATTGACCGCTGGCAAACAAATGATGGGATTGGCGCACGCGAGTTACGACCTCATACATTCTGACTGGAATTTCTCGGTATCCAGGGATCGCTTTTGGTTCTTGTGGGTTTTTTTTGAAATATGCAGTCAGTATATTTTACTGTGGGGTCATATGACTTTTTGTCAGTACGCCGGCATCGTTTCCACCACTCTTTTAATGTTGCGTTTAATTTATATCTAACACTTTCTTGACTCAAATGTGGATGGATTCAAACACTTGATGGATTCAAATTTGACACTATCAATATTCCAACGTACTTACCGCTTTGGAAGTGTACATTTATAAGATTCGTTGTCTTTTTGTCCACACTATGATATGGTATTCAAAATGATTGTTGGAATTTATTTAACAATTACAATGGATTTTGTCGCAATCATGCGCAATCTTGAACAGAGAAGAATGACATTGCTGAGGAAAGAATTTCTGTTCGAAATAATAAATGTTCTTTTTTGGTTTTAAATAGTAGACAGAGCAGGTGTACTGCCAAAGCGTTTTGAATTTGTCTACCTACAAAGGCTAGACAATGGTTTTTCAACATCTATCTATCCGACTTTGTATATCATTATTTTCAGTACCGACCAATCATATTAACTAATTAAGAAACACTCAAACGTGTTGAGAAGACACAATGACTCCGGCTATAACGCACTTTAAACTTGATGAATGTGCTAAAGATGATAAACATCATGATAATGCAGCGGACAAATGTCATGTCATCAAACATTCTGCGGATATTTATAGCTGGTGTGGGTTGCAAGCCAAAATTTGGAAAGCTTTTATGCAACTTCAGAGATGTACAGCAGTTAATACTCATACGCTTGGACGTGAAATAAAATTGAATAACATGATAGGTATCAACACAGGTTCACTTCTAAGCCGCCTGAAGACACATCCATATATATGTAGAACCTCGCAATTCATGGCCTATTTTACAGACACATAAAGAAGTTATGGATTCTTATACTAGTCTGCACGAGAAATGAATCGTCTTATATCCAAGAATAGGCACACTACTTGCGTGATCACTTTCTCAATTTCAAGCCTTTTCCTCTGAATATTCTATTATCATTCATTAGAAAATAATAATACATATAACCTGTGGGTAATCCTGAACAGCATTCATTAACAAAGACCGCCTGCATCGTCATTGCCACCACTCGGAAATGTCAAATCACTATATCGTATATGGCAAATCGAGTATTTAATAACCAGGGACTTAACATTGCCTTGGAGCAGGTACGTTTAAATTTAATTTCATAAATCGGCTTTTCTTAAAAGCGCGGCCAGGTAACACACGGTATGAATCAGACATGTTATATCCTCAACCTCCCTGACGGTATCAACAATTCAATTCGGACAAAATCATGTACTAGTTAATAACACCAGTACAAGTACAAATTACAAGCGTCTGGTCCGTCATTCGTAATTCAGCCGTCGTCCAAAGAACCGTGAAATAATTATTGGAAATTCAAATTCATTTCACGTATATATGGAGAATACATGGAAAATTCCAACCGCTTTATATAAGATCACGCCTTCGGTAAAGTTCGTGACAGTGTGACGTCATTTTTCTGGTCAAAGGTTAACGTTCAAAAAGCTGAACGTCACAATGACCTTACGTCTTAAATTATTTAGCTTTCTTAATGCTACGCAATGTCAATGTTATAATGTGATGTTATAGTTAGCGTGTTCTGTAAGGTAATAACTAAAATTGGAAAGTAAATCACGAAACGTTTTGCTTCCTTAAGCGTAAACATGTACTTCGTTGAGTTTAGAATTATATTTCTTTCGAAATAAATCTTTCTGTATTCTGAAGTCTTTTTCCTTTTCAAGTACCTTGTACAACGGGAAATAGCCAATTTGTCTAATTGATGAATGAAGAATGTTGAATTGAATTGAAATTTATTCACCAAAATATACATCAAAGTAGTGGATACCAATGGCTGAAGTACTGAATTTTTTTCGAAATATGTATGAGTAATAATTAGCCTGAGAATACAATTTGGCGGGAATAAAACCCAAAAGGGCTTGTTCTATCCCAGTAACTTCTTAAGTGGCATCGGTAGAAATAGGAAAAAAAACCATATGGCTGAAGAATAAAAGATCTCACGCACTGAGAGAAATGGACCAGCTATTACAATGCATCAGTTCGTAATGAAATAGGATTTAAGTTTTGATTTAAAAAGTGATGTTGATTGAATGTCTTTCATTGATGGGGGCAGTTTGTTCCACTCTCGAGGTCCTGCAACTTTGAGGGTGTAAAATGATAAATTGGACCGATAGATGGGTCTATATAGGTTAAGCAGGTTTCCCCTGGTCCGATAATAATGAATACTAGATTGCTTAGTAAAATAGGACTGGAAAATTTGTGGCAGTATTTCGGGATGGTGAAAAAATTTGTGAGTCAAAACAAGGCATGAGTAAAGATTTAGTTTCTGTAGCTGTAAAATTTTTAAATCAGTAAACAGGGGCGAAGTGTGGTCTAACTTTCTAGATAATGTTATCACTCTTAGCGCACGTTTCTGGAGAGTTATCAATGGCTGTAGGTGAGTAATATAGGTATTTCCCCATAGAACATTACAGTAGTTAAAATAGGGGAAGATCATCGAATAATATAAGATGTACAGCGTGTTTTTGTTCAAAGCGCCTTTTATGTGGTTTATTATCCCTAGATTTCTGGACACTTTATTACAAATATAGTGTATATGAGTCTTCCAGTTTAGTTGATCATTAAGAAAAATGCCCAGAAATTTGAATTGATTTACGAGTTGTATTTCAGTGCCAGATATAAGTAAGTGATATAGATTAGCTGGAAGTTTAGAGTTGTTAGGCTTGATTAACATATATTTCGTTTTCTTGGTGTTCAGTGAGAGTCGGTTACAGGAAAACCAAGTAAAGAGTCTGTCTAATTCCTGTGACATGATATCGAAGACCTCGATTATTTTTTCGGAAGAATATACTACACTGGTATCGTCAGCAAATAAGATAATTTTCAGAAGGTTAGTAACATTGCTTATATCATTGATATAGAGAAGATAAAGAATTGGGCCCAATATTGATCCTTGGGGGACACCATATAATATTTGAGACGGTTCAGAGTAGGCGCCGTTATATATAACACATTCGGATCTGTCAGACAGATAACTTTTCTGTTTATGCACAGAATATCACCTGTTTGTATCATATTATATATTTTCTGAAAGCTGTTTTTGTGGAGAAACTGGATATTATTATTATTTCGCAATTTTTTCAAGACTAAATACTCTACACAACTTTGAACAGTAATATTTTCGAAAAGTATACCCAATTTTTCACAGCACATATCTTATACATGCTTGGTGCAAATTTATTGGAATTCAAGGCACATATTATTAGCTATCTGAACTAGTAAACTGTGCCACAATTTTAATAATTTCGTCATAGATGTGATTTTATTCAAGTTTATTTAAAAAAAATGCTAAAGTTAGTAAAACGCGAATATCTAAAAAACTAAAACGAACTTAGAAAATTTGAAGCAAAGTCGACTAGTTCTATATATGCTAAATAAAATTTGAAAATTTCAAGACTTTAGGCCGATAAGTGTGGAAGTTATCAGAGTTGAAAACTCTAGGCCCATACCAAATTCAAAACGGAGAAACCGGCAGAAAACCGAAGTCGAGTACATCTGATTGATTGAAATTGTAGTTTAAGGGCCGCTTCCTATTCGGATTTCGCGGCCCATCAACTCAATGTTTTATTTGAATTTCGCGGTACATTACTTTGTTTATTGAATTTCTTTTCCAGCGCTAAATATATAAATAAATAAATAAATAACAAATAACAATGAGAGATTAGTAGGAGATATAAATAGAAGTAAATAAGAATCGCTATATGTACAAGTTCGTAAGTCTCTTTTTGGTTTATGGTTAAGTTATACTGGTAAATATGAGTTCACTGTAATCGCGTGTATGATTCCTTTGTCTTGGTACCCCTTTGTACGCACAAAGCCGCCCAGAAAAAACTGGGAGAACCATGGGCGTTTTCAGGATTTTTCGGATCGACTTCACTAACGACGCCCTTGGGAACAGGGTGGGTTCTTCCAGAAATCTGTGCCTGTAACAATTGCTTGGAGTGTGTATTGGGGCACAGGACGGCAGGTCTACGTCCTATATTGCGTGAAAGTCAAAGGATCATATTCTGTGTTAAGGCGTCAGTTCGGTGTCATCTATGGGGTAGCGTGTCGGTGTGGTTTAGGATGTGATGTTCTGGTTCTGGAGGTTTCTTGTTGTGCGGCGATGTTGGTATTCTTGTGATCGTCATCCGTCTTCTGTTTTTAGTCTTGTCCAGCCCGTCTTTGGTCTTCGGTGTGCCGTGAGGTGCAGTTTAATAATTTTTGTCGTCGTCAGTGTTCTGTTTGTTGTCTGTTTGATGAGGACCTTCATCGTGTTCATCTCCATTTCTGAAAGTATAAGATGAAACAGTGTGTAGTATTTATTTTTGTGAGTGACATTATCTGTGTGTGTGGTTGTTTCTTGGACGTGTGCTAATGATTTATGTCCTTGGTTGTTGAATTGGTAGCGGCCTTTAGGTTTTGGAGACGAATGTGGTTACCGGCCCACACGGAACATGGTATCTCCGGTGCCCACATTGTCTATTTTATTGCGAAAGATAGATTTTTGGCCAATATTGTTGCAGGGATGTTGATTAGTCTTGGCCACCGATTTTTGAGACTAATGTGGCAATCGGCCCACACGGAACATGGTATCTCCGGTGCCCACATTGCCTATTTTATTGCGAAAGAGAGATTTTTGGCCAATATCGAGTACATCTGTGCGACGTTATTCATTTTATAGCCTATACTTCATTAATTTTTCATAGAGTGACAGATAATACTCAGTAACAAATCAGCAAATTTGTCATTTTAAATGATTTTTGTGTCCAAGTCATTAAAAAGCTGAAATAAATACGATTTTTGCTACATTTTCCAGTAAGATTCGCCGACGATTGTCATTTTGACACCTCGCGAGTTGTGCACTGCGGGGCACCACGGGAGCTCTGAGTAAATGTCAAGTACTTGAATAGACGTCTCGCTGTAAAGAATCAAGCGATTAGTCTTTGTGAATTACCAGATACAATGGAGAGCATTTGTGTACTAGAAATGTCGATTACAGCAAACAAGATCAGACGTGGAAATCCTGACAAGAAAATTCGATTTTTTCATTATGTCTCATGGGCGAACAGAATGAAGGTAATTATATTTCATTGTGGAATTTATGTTCGTATGCTTTGTCCCTTCAACCCTCCATTTATTTTATATCGCCAGGTGGTCAAAAGATATACGGCAAATATATTTTTGAATACTAAGTATATTTACATGAGCAGTGTGACTAACGTCACAGGACCTACGAAGTAGAGTAGGCATTAGGACTCGAACGCGAACTGAACTCTTGGAAATCCCCACCCCCAGTTGAAATCCTGCCTATATTAAGATGGGCACCGCCCAAGTCAGAATCGCCAGTGATTTTCATCAAAAAATCACCAGAAATTTTCATCAAAAGTAGGTCAGCTCAGAACTTGTTGGTAACAGTCTCCTAATGCGCCTTCATTCCAAAATAAATAACGATCGCCGATTTAATTTTACAATTGAATAATATAGGTTCAGTAGATTTCAAGCTTTACGTGTGAAAATACATTTACATCTCTTTAATGGTTTTCAGTGCCCTTGTACAGGATCAAAACAACTTTTTGAATCACATTATTTTCCCAACAATACAACAAATTTTTATATATAGTACTATAGTAGAAAGGTAGCATTTATGTAGTTTACGGTAATTCAACTCAAGACCAACACCTTCTATGCACAAGATAATAATGATTCTATGTCATTCTCCTGAGCATAACCGGTACAAAGACGAATAAATAGCGTCTCTACATCACGTTGTTATCTAGATATATGAGAAAAAAGTCGCTCATCGTTAAAACTTCCACTAGGTGGCGCAGAACAGTACACCTCTGCCACCAGCCGAGAATGTCAAGGCAGCGTAGAGAGCTTTGCGATGTAGTTGACTTGGCTGGTGAAGATGGGGTATCGGCAATCTGATGAATGTACTATTCCGGTTTTCTTGTTTCACATATATTCTATGGCGGTTTTTCTTCATTGATAAACGTTAAACCACCTCAGCTTCGTTGTGTGAATCGGAATTGCATTGCTGTGACACACCAACACACTCCGTGGCAGTGATTCTGTATCCCCTAATCAAGGAATCAAAATGGATCAAGATTTGAAATGACAAGAGAAATTTAGACATATTTTGTTTACACATGTAATTTTTTGTTCAAATTATATCCAAGTGTGATATATAGTCAATATTCAAGAGGTACAAAAAAACCCCAAAGTATGTCCTCATATTTTCACATCCATGCCAAGAAATACTGCATTGAAAAGGGTCCATTTAGCCTACCCTGTTTTATCGCTCTAATCAGCAAATGGCGGGGTCATATTTCTGCTGTCAAAATTGTATTTCCCTCCAAAGTCTTAACCCTTGAATCCAAGTCACACACTCTCTGATGCAAAGTAATGATTGTCCTAACTATCCGATTAGCACATTATGAACATGTCTTTGGTCATAGTGTACATATCATAACTCACATCAATGTTTTCTGCTATATTATTTCAATGATATGGTTTAACAATTTAAGTTATGCAAACCTTGAACAGCGCTGATTGTTTGAGGGTATATGCAGTAGGCCTATGCTGTCGGCCAATTGTGGAATTGTCCCAGATGCACGTTAAGATTAACCTCAGTAATAGGGCCATGTGGCATACAGTGGAATGTGGATCAATGACAGGGTATTTTTAGCCGGACAGGACTCGGTGGTAATTTGACCTGAATTTGAAGCCTGATGTGGTCAATGATGAAATGTTTGGATGTGAAATAGGATACACGTTAAAGGCTACAGTTTACATATATCTATAGCAATATACTGAAGTGTTAATTATCAATCTAATTTTAATCAGAATTATTTCAGATCAGAACTTGCTGATAAAAATGCCCTAATGCACGTTCATGCCAAAAATCAAGGTTCTAATGTCAACGGTTCTCCTTATTTTGCCGACGAAAGGATTCGAATGGACTGACTCACTGACTCATTACCGGACAATTTGCGATCTGTAGCCTACTTCGTAGGAATATGACACCTTTAACCTAAACTAATCTAATGTTTTCAATGTCACCTTATCTTTCCTGATACATCAAAATACCATTTTGGTTCAAGGTGTCATATTTTAGAAATTTTAAGAAAACAACATACTAACATGAGCAGTGTGACTAGCGTCACAGGACCTACGAAGTACAGTAGGCATTAGGACTCGCGAACTGAACTCTTGGAAATCCCCACCCCTAGTTGAAATCCTGCCTATATATTAAAATGGGCACCGCCCAAGTCAGAATCGCCAGTGATGTTCATCAAAAATCACCAGAAATTTTCACCAAAAGTAGGTCAGCTCAGAACTTGTTGGTAACAGTCTCCTAATGCGTCTTCATTCCAAAATAAATAACGATCGCCGATTTAATTCTACAATTTTTTAATTAAAGGAAACAGATTGAATAATAAAAAGTTCAGTAGATTTCAAGCTTTACGTGTGAAAATATATTTACATCTCTTTAATGGTTTCCAGTGCCCTTGTCCAGGATCAAAACAACTTTTTGAATCGCATTATTTTCCCAACAATACAACAAATTTTTATATATAGTACTATAGTAGAAAGGTAGCATTTATGTAGTTTACAGTAATTCAACTCAAGACCAACACCTTCTCTGCACAAGATAATAATGATTCTATGTCATTCTCCTGAGCATAACCAGTACAAAGACGAATAAATAGCGTCTCTACATCACGTTGTTATCTAGATATATGAGACAACACATTTTGGGTATCGGCAATCTGATGAATGTACTATTCCGGGTTTCTTGTTTCACATTATATTCTATGGCGGTTGATCGGTGATTTTCTTCATTGATAAACCTTAAACCACCTCAGCTTCGTTGTGTGAATCGGAATTGCATTGCTGCGACACACCAGCACACTCCGTGGCAGTGATTCTGTATCCCCTAATCAAGGAATCAAAATGGATCAAGATTTGAAATGACAAGAGAAATTTAGACATATTTTGTTTACACATGTAATTTTCTGTTCAAATTATATCCAAGTGTGATATATAGTCAATATTCAAGAGGTACAAAAAACACCCAAAGTATGTCCTCATATTTTCACATCCATGCCAAGAAATACTGCATTGAAAAGGGTCCATTTATCCTACCCTGTTTTATCGCTCTAATCAGCAGTGCAGTGTGTGGGCAGCCATTTCGGCTGTCAAACTAATATTTCCTCCAAAGTCTTAACCCTTGAACTAAGTCACAAGACTCTCTGATGAAGCTTTTACCATCGTTCCCACCCAAGTGTGATTTAGTATTATTATAATGTTGTTCTTTATTGTAGATAAAGTGACTATAACTCTACACTAACAAGTTCTGCTATATTATTTCAATGATATGGTTTAGCAATTTAAGTTATGGAAACAGCGCTGATTGTTTGAGGGTATATGCAGTAGGCCTATGCTGTTGGGGAATTGTGGAATTGTCCCAGATGCACGTTAAGATTAACCTCGGTAATAGGGCCATGTGGCATGTGGATCAATGACAGGGTATTTTTAGCCGTGGGTAATTTGACCTGAATTTGAAGCCTAGCTGGTGTGGTCAATGATGAAATGTTTGGATGTTAAATAGGATACACGTTAAAGGCTACAGTTTACATATATATATAACAATATACTGAAGTTTTAATTATAAATCTAATTTTAGTCAGAATTATTTCAGATCAGAACTTGCTGGTAACAATGCCCTAATGCACGTTCATGCCAAAAATCAAGGTTCTAATGTCAACGGTTCTGCTTATTTTGCCGACGAAAGGATTCGGATGGACTCACTCGCTCATTACCGGACAATTTGCGATCTGTAGCCTACTTCGTAGGAAAATGTATACAAAAAAGTGACAAAACAGTCAAAAATTTTTGGCTTCAATAATGTAACAGCCAAGGGAGCTTTTCATACGTGAACACAAAATTAATCGATAAACCTTGTGATCTTGATATACATGAGCAATGTGACTAACGTCACAGGACCTACGAAGTACAGTAGGCATTAGGACTCGAACGCGAACTGAACTCTTGGAAATCCCCACCCCCAGTTGAAATCCTGCCTATATTAAGATGGGCACCGCCCAAGTCAGAATTACCACTGATTTTCATCAAAAATCACCAGAAATTTCCATCAAAAATAGGTCAGGTCAGAACTTGTTGGTAACAGTCTCCTAATGCGCCTTCATTCCAAAATAAATAACGATCACCGATTTAATTTTACATTTTTTTTTTAAAGGAAACAGATTGAATAATATAGGTTCACTAGATTTCAAGCTTTACATGTGAAAATACATCTACATCTCTTTAGTGGTTTTTAGTGCCCTTGTCCAGGATCAAAACAACTTTTTAAATCACATTATTTTCCCAACAATACACCAATTTTTTATATATAGTACTATAGTATAGAAAGGTAGCATTTATGTAGTTTACGGTAATCCAACTCGAGACCAACACCTCCTATGCACAAGATAATAATGATTCTATGTGATTCTCCCGAGCATAACCGGAACAAAGACGAATAAATAAACACATTTTGGGTATCGGCAATCTGATGAATGTACTATTCCGGTTTCCTTGTTTCACATTATATTCTATTGCAGTTGATCGGTGATTTTCTTAATGATAAACGTTAAACCACCTCAGCTTCGTTGTGCAAACAGCGCTGAATTTTTGAGGGTATATGCAGTAGGGTATTTTTAGGCGGAGAGTAACTGATAGGCCTAGTCATTAAATGCGATTAAACCCTGGAGCAAAACGGACCACAGTTTTCTTGGCAATGATGACATGTTCGGATGTGAAACAGGATACACGTTACAGCTAGGCTACAGCTTACATATATATAACGATATACTTAAGTGCTAATTATAAATCTAATTTTAATCAGAATTATTTCAGATCAGAACTTGCTGGTAACAATGCCCTGATGCACGTTCATGCCAAAAATCAAGGTTCTAATGTCAACGGTTCTCCTTATTTTGCCGACGAAAGGATTCGGATGGACTCACTCATTACCGGACAATTTGCGATCTGTAGCCTACTTCGTAGGAAAACTCCTTTCCCACTACCACTGAGATTTAACATTGTAAAACTTTGACAGTCGAGTACGATTTCCATTACTGAGTGTTGGTTTTAAGATCGATGAATAAATGGCGAAGAGATGGTGTCCTCGTATGTTTTCATGACATTGTCGGTTTTGATAGATACGATATAATAAGGACATTAGATACTTGGCTATTAAAGGGATTATTCATAAGGACGACATATTGACAATTCAAATCGATGTCTCTGAGGGTTTGGGCCTGGTCGATTACGTGTTGCACTTACAGATAAACTGATGCGATGACATCCTTTAGTGAACAGGTATGCAATTCGGATATCCTGTTTAGTCTCTGACATAAGATCATCAATAATTATCAAATTTGTGATTCGTGATTGAAACGTCCGACAAGTCCGCGAATTGTACAACTGATCTTACGTTTACAAATTGTCAAATCTGGAAAATTTCTTGGAACAAAGGCTATAAATAAAACCATGATAATCCCACTACCGTACTTGTAGATGATAGTTTGAATATCCAATTGTTTTAGGATGACACTTCCTTGGTAAAATATGTCATCTCAAAAATAATTGGGTATTCATGTTACCCAGTTTCTAAATGGCATTAGTATATATTGATGATATGAATTACATTTTTTTTAGATATTTTTGTCGTCGACCTTCAGTGTTTTTGCATATGTGGGAGGGAGATCGTTTGATTGGCACATGTCTGTTTACCATCATGTTCGCATACATTCTGTGTTAATTATGAGCGAAGAGAACGCCGCTGAAAGGATCATCAACTATTTAGGAGCGTTGTGTCATCAATGTAACACGTGACATATTTCCGGTAACCACGTGGGTGTGTCGGTGATGGGAAACAGAACCGCTTCGATTCCTGGAAAAGATCTCAGAATACTGATGACAGAATCTGCCATTTCGCTGTTAACGAAGTCAAGATATTACCAACAACAGAGCTATGGTATTATAGTCTGCAGATGCACGGTATTATAACCAACCAGAGGTATATATAAACAAGGACGACGAACAATCAAGCAACTATTTCGCGGTAACTTTCGCGGAAATCGGTTGAAAATAATATAGATAATTTGAGAGATATTCGAAGTATGCCAGAACATTCATCATTCATCATATGTTTTAAGATATTCTGGAGTTTGTCTGGTAAATTACGGAAACATCTCTACGGTGTGTGGTGCGGATCAAACGGGTCTGTACACAGTACATTTCTATCGACATGGTATACTGTGGTCGATGTGGGCGCTGTTCTGTTGCCGACACTTTCAAGACAACGTCACGCCGAATCTTAATTCGCGGAAAACACTGGCGTAACAATTCCCACGCAGGTAATTCCTAAAAGGCATTGTTTTAGGTTGTCTCCGCCAAACTGAAGAATTTCTTTCCCAAGTTTTTCAGATGAGACTTGTCCGATTCATGTTGGACAAAATTTGAAGCTGAGTTGTAAGCAGAAACAGCGACCCGGCATTTGTCCAGTGATTCAAATTGAATGACGATGTTTCTGGGTTGGTGAACATTTTCAGAATAATAATTGAACTGATAAAATTACCTAGACTGTCAGTATACTGACTGGGTTCTTCTGCGCAAATTACTGGCACGATTATCCTTCAATCTCCATGACGTTGTGACGTTGTTAGTTGAGCATACACTCACGTTCGCTCTCATCCTATCCTATAAAAAATAATTGAACATATCATGAAATTCAGCAAATGCTGAGAACTTGGTAGATCATTTACAATGGATTTCAAATGAGTGTCTCATCATCTCCAATTTAGTAAAGGAGAGTGGTACCCCCCCCCCCCCCTATTCTAAAACACTCGACACTTTCCTCCGTCGTACTTATTTACCGCTGTCAGTTGTTGACTTCTATTATCTTATCAGTGTTTGCATCGCGTTTCGTCACAAAACTGCCCGTCAATAATCACCTCACATTGCAGGAATTAATAGACACCATCTTTAAAATGAATAATAAAGTGTATTCATGCAGATATGGATGCAATTGCAGAGAAGTGGTGCACGCTATGGAACATACATGTACTCATATCAACAGTGAAAACAGCAGTGTAAGATCCTGAACCCGTATGGTTCAGTTGTCATTTGTTATGCACCCGCGAATATATAAGATTGCTCTCATAACGTAGCCAGCGGAAGTTTGCTAAATCAAACAAAATTACAAGAAAACATCAGGTGGTTCGCTTACAACAAAACACCAGGTGGTTCAGTTACAACAAAACATCAGGTGGTTCACTTACAACAAAACATCAGGTGGTTCAGTTACAACAAAACATCAGGTGGTTCACTTACAACAAAACATCAGGTGGTTCAGTTACACCAAAACATCAGGTGGTTCACTTACAACAAAACATCAGGTGGTTCAGTTACAACAAAACATCAGGTGGTTCACTTACAACAAAACATCAGGTGGTTCAGTTACAACAAAACATCAGGTGGTTCAGTTACAACAAAACATCAGGTGGTTCACTTACAACAAAACACCAGGTGGTTCAGTTACAACAAAACATCAGGTGGTTCACTTACAACAAAACATCAGGTGGTTCACTTACAACAAAACATCAGGTGGTTCACTTACAAATATTATATAATTATCAAAGCATCATATACGACATTAATATATGTATACTAGATACATTGGTCTTCGGATTATGGACGCGGTTATTCTTTAATGGACAATGGCTGAATTATGAATGACGGACCAGAAGCTTGTTATGTTATTCGATATTCAGCCGTCGTGCATAAAAGAATATTTAAATAATCACAAGACCTAATTCTTATGACAATTAGCACCAATTCCAGATGTGTATGAAATATGAATAATAAACACAAGATGATTTCCTACAAGAGAGAAGCGGTCAACAGTTTTCAATGATGTCAGCAAGACATGCTGATGAGGTTCTATGCAAAAAAATCTTAATCACTGACCATTATTATTTATCCAAATGAATTCCAATCTGTTTCCAGAGTATGTATCTCAGTCATGCTTTATTTGTGACTGTTCATTTGAACAGCATGGAGATGTAAAACGGTCTAGCCGCGGGTCTAGACACAGGTTACGAAATGCAGTACCAGAGATCTTGCACGCAAGGATGGTATTTTGCTGCGTTTGGTAGTATAGCCCTGTTTGGCAAGATTCTGCACTGCTGTCAGTGGTTTCCTTCAAATCCAGTGAAAGATAGAAGGGGGGAAGGGGGTGTAAATATCCTTCATAGGATATAAGGTTTGGTGACTAAGACGACACGGGTTATGCAAAGAGGCGTATTAATACGATAACAGATTTAGGTCTGCCAAAAATGGTGGAGTATTTGTACCCACTGAGATACCTATACGCTTTTGGTATAAGAAATACTGATACTGTTCAAGAAATTCTGTAAATAAAGAATCATCCGATGAATGATATCCTTTACGTGCAGTAGAACTGAAGAAATTCTTATGACCAGTTTTATTGAACACCAATATTGTTAATGAATTAAGGTATTTAACGAGGTCCTGATGAGAAATAATAGTATAGAGTGTCGAGAAATCCCATGTTCCTTTGCTTAACTTTTTGAGTTTTTAAATATCCACATGCATTCGACTTCTGAATTTCTTGAAATGGCAGCACAGTAATTTCCCAAAAATGATTTAACTGCTTAACGTAGGGCCGGATGCTAAGCTCAATTCTGCATTTGTTGGACGTTAACTTCACTAATCTAATTACCAGTCATTTTCATAGCTATCCACAGCAAATTATTGAGTTTTTTAAATGTGAAAATTGAATTTATTTTAATTTTAGCGACTCTTCTGCAAAATCAAATTGAATATTTTTGCATTTTAGCATCCCCATGCAATTTCTGGTTAAATACATACATAGGTGTTTGGTAAGCTTTTTAGAAGGGGGAGGGGGGTATCGTCAACAATAGAAGTTCCACTGCTTTTTCAGACAGACAACATTCTCTCTCGCTGCTATTGAAGACCAATCGTCCATGGCTTCATCGTAGAAGATGGGAATGATGAATAAATAAGGGGCATTCAAGTATTATGTACTCATCAAGGGGGAAGGGTGGTAAAAAGTTATTTTCCTATGTACTCCGGTTAAATTTTGATTACAGGGGTGGGGAAGGGGGGGGAGGGGTAAAAAATCAGATTTTTTGCGTATGTAAAAAATGAAAACTCCCTAATCATTGTGGATGAAGAACTTAGTTGCGGCTTCGCCATATGGACGCCTTCTCAAGCTTCCCCAATAAAATGAAACTGAAACACTATGTATTTGGGTTCTTTTTTCATTTCAATTTAATTATCATGAAGGATTCAATGTGAGTAGACGGACACACCGAGTTTTGTTTTAATTGTATTGCTTTTATTATTATAGAATACGAAAATCAACTTTTTAAATGAATACATAAGAAAAAATTATATGTAGAATATAGTCAATCTTTCTAACAAGAATATTTCCTTCTGTTTTGTGATATTCACAGAACACCACAATCAGTCGCTGAAGCGCGCACATTAAGTATGATGCTCCTAATGTAACTTGTCAGCTGTTACACCGATAAAGTGATGAGGTTTGACCAATTTCTTCAAGAAAGTTCGTCTGACAATTTAATAATATATTACGTGACATTGGGATAATGTCTAGTGAAATATTTTCTGTTTCACCCAAGCGCATTATCAAGAATAAACTATGTAACAACTTTGAAAAAAACAAACACGTGTTGTTGTTTTTGTTGTTGTTGTTACAACAGGGGTGCGGAATATATATATATAATTTTATATATTTTTATATTTTATATAATTTTATATAATTTTTTCACTGTATTGATTCTTGCCATACCTTTGTAGAATACCAAGGTCGAGCAATAAAGTAATGTATTGTATTGTATTGTTACGAAAATGAGCCTGTGAAATCATCAAATCAAGCGACCTTATTATGTCGTAGCTGATTACAAGCTAACTTGACAACTTTTCATAGTTCTTACCCTTTATAGTTTATCATTGGGTCGAAACTTCGTTGGGGAAATATAACTTCTGTAAAATTGTACCGACAGTACGCCGTGATGAAAGTAGAAAGTGAAAGCTTTCGGACGCCTCGTTCTGCTCTGATGCTGTACATAAGGGGGGACTATTCTGTCGCTCTTGCAAACGTACCGTCAACGTAGGCAGTGTGTAAATAAGCTAAACCTTTCCATGGTTGCACAGCAGGACTACTGCTCCACAAAGTGAAGGCCAATGCGGTTCAAGGTGGCTCGAAGTTGAAGCGAAGACTTTGTGGTTGGGGGTTCCCATTTGAAAACGTCCCCATGACTTCCCCCGAATGTTCCTGGAAATCCCGTTTAAATACACCACCGGTCAGCTTTTCTAGTCCAATTTCGACTAAAATATAATGTTGTTACACAGACGGCCGTCTCCAAACACGGGAGAAAACTCAATTCGTAATCGTTTTTTAAAGCCATTCAAGTCGAATTTTCGCAAAAATATTGAATATTCTCCTTCAAAAACAACAAAAATCGAATAAAGACAGCTTAAAATTGAGTTTTTTTATTCAATAATAGGGGCCGATTAACGACCACTAAAGACGGCTTGTATGAATCTCTGCCGGCAGGCAGATCAATTTGGAAATTCTGCAAAATCAAACCATTATTTGAACTGTTTTCACGCGTTCATTTTAGATGGACTGCAAAGCTGAGAATGGTATCCTTTCCTGAAGGTAATTTGATAGATTCAAGAATAATTTTTAATTCAGTGTATTGAAATGTTAATTGACATGTATGCTGCTGGGAAATGAACCTCTGAAATGGGAATTGGCACAGAGACACATGTGGTTTAACAATCAATCAACTATGATTTGATGCTTCATTACAATAATGCTGGTAACTATTTTATAAATGCACAAGAATTTCATGCCAAAATAAATAGCCCCCCCCCCCCCCCCAACAAGGAAATAGAATTTATCAGCAAATTTAGAATATTTTTTTTTTAAAAACCAGGCTGGTGGATATCATCAACTAAAAGAAAACAAGTATCAGTGAAATCAGGGCATCGTCGATTGTGCTGGTCTTCCACAGCAACAACAACTTGGACAATTTGGTTGGCTTCGACATAAGTCGTCAGCCGACAAATAATTTCCGATATATAGAAATGACGTGTGGTGTACTAGAAATCGTTGTATGGTAATGGCATAAAATGGCGGCAATAAACTTACCGGAAAACCGACAAAAATTCGCATCGTCTATCTCTACAACATGAAGAGCCGCCATGTTGAATCTCACCATGGAAGCAGCCAACTCGTCAAGCATGATGGGAGGTGGAACCCGACTACAGAAGCAAGGCCCATTGAAATGCATTGCAATGAGGGTTCCCCATTATTTCAAAAGTGTCCAGAAAATTGCCTCAAAATTTCGTCGGGAACCATGGCAAACCGTATTGGAAATCACATGAGTCGTGGGTTCCCCCCATATGACAATTTTATGGCGGGAGATTTCACGTTGCATTCCTAGACCTCCGTCTCATCGACGGAGGTAATAAATATGAAGCAGGCCTTCTCTCTCGTCGACTTTACGACAAAACAGATGATTACAATCGTAAAGTATCCCTATCTGGACAGTAATATACCAGAGGGACCTGCATATGGCGTATACATATCTCACCTAGTAGCATTTACCAGATCCTGTGTTAAATGTGACGATTTTAATCAACGTCACAAAACATTATTGCAGAAACTTGTAAACCACGGCTATATCATCAAACGCCTCCACTCGAAGTTTCTCAAATTTGGCGATACCATCGCATGTTGATATCAAAATACAAGCGTAGCGTGCAAGATCTATGGCGGTACGTTTTGTAACTTGTGTCTAATTCCGCTTAACCCGGGGCTAGGGGCCGTATGAACCTATGTATTTCAAGATCCTCGTAGTGTTCATAGAACAGTCACAATCAAAACGTGACTGAGAGGCATCATACTCTAGATAACGGCTTCACAACGTATACTGATCAGCGATACGGATCTGATATTTTTTTAACATAATGATGTCTTGCTGGCATCATTGAAAATTGTTGACCGCTTCTGTCTTGCAGGAAATTAGCATAATTTTATGTATACTATGATTTATCCTTTTAATGTAGTGCTAATGTTGAATTAGTTCTTCCTCTTCCCTTATATGTGTTGTAGTTTGGACTATGGACGCGGAAACTCTTTAAAGGGCGAGGGCTGAATGTTGGATGACGGACTAGACGCTTGTGTCTGTAGATGATAGGCTGTAGACTTTAGTTATCTAATGTCTAACTCGTACATGACCTCCTGGAAAAGTCCAGACATAAAATTTGACCCCTGGTCAGATTGAATCTCTTTGGGGAGGCCATATCGAGTGAAAAAATGAAGCAAAGCTTCCACTACTGCCTTTGCATTTAATTTATCCTGCCTGGCCTGGGCTTTTTGGGACCTGTCCATGCGCGAGATAACCCAGAAAGTTTGGTAGGAGGTGTTTGTTTCTTTAGCGACCGACACTATCTACCAAATGTTTACTGGTTGGTTCATGAAATGCCGGAAACGGTATTAATGGAGCTGGTTTTATAGATTGTTGAGGTTTACATGTCATCTTACATGTATGATAGATCCTACAATAGTCTACATCATAGCTGTGCAGTTTGGGCCAGTACCTATATAGCATAACTCCAGCCTGAGTCTTTCTGATGCCCAAATGGCCTGCTATAGGAATGTCATAACCCACCCGTAAGTTCTCATTCCGATAGCCTGGGGCTAGCACAATTTCGTTTCATTGGTTTGGTTTGGTTTGATTGGGCACTCCATCGTATACTGACCAACTTTCACTAGCAGAGCTTTTAGGTTGTCTCCACTTCCTCATTAATATACCCGATTTCGCATAAAACATTCAGGGACTGCCTCAGCTTCTTTTTCCGACAATGCGTTCTCCATAATATCCCTGAGAACAGGATCAACTTGCTGTTCCTTAACTGGTGATGACCGGTTGGAAATAGACTGTTATTAATTAGGTCTATCCTTCTTGTAAGGGATCACGAGAGCAAATCACTGTAGTTTGTTTAAAAAAGATCATCAGTCAGAAAATTCACTAGAAAGAGTCTATTGCGGTTTTCTTTTCCAGTATGGCAGATATGTCACTTTAAAGCCATCAAGTAGGGTGCTTCAGCCGAAATCGGACAGGAACGTGATTTCTCGAGATTCACTATACGCCTGTTTGATCCCCCTCCCATTTTCCCTCCTTTGAATATTTACGGTTGAGAGAGCTATTTTAAACGGGTGCTATTTTAGACACTTTGGACAAAGGAAGTCGACACTCTTCAGTGTTCAAAATTTCAGCCATCTAGACCATTTGGTTTCTGTACAAAAAATCAAATTTAAAAAAAAAATCTATATTTCACCTCAAATTTTGGCGGAGAATTCAATTTTCTGAGAGCCCAACTGCACCAAATCCTTTAAAATACCTTGCATTTATCAAGGAGATACTCTTCGTTAGTTCTTGCTATGAATTTTGGTAACTGGAACTACGTGAAATTTTTTGACATCGTGCTGTAAACCAGCAATGTGTACAATTTTTCCTTGACATCTACATTTGTAGATATAATATTTAGTAATCAGCAGAATGAAATTTATCGGTTTATAATAACTTTCCATTTTTGTTATGCTGAACAAGATTTGTTTTCGGGTAATATTAATAAAATATCAGTTTTTCTGTATATCCAGCTACTTAAAGATTCCATTAGCTCATCAATAATTTCACATTCATAGAAGAGATGCTCGATTGTTTCAGTCTGCTGTTTACAAAAAGTACATTTATCGTCATTTCTCACTTTCATTTGTACAAGAAGTTTGTTTGTTGCTAGAATACGGTGGTTTATTCTGTACTGCAACCACTGCTGCACTTAAAAGGTACCACGTATATAAATTTCCATTCCCCAGTAGATGCAATATCATATTTTTCTTGACTTTTTGGGATTATCTTGTTTCTGACCAACAAAGTTTAAATATCTCGACACCCTTTCAAGCTTTTAAATATGATCCGAAGTTAGAAAGGTATTTCTACATTATATGTCAGTCGTGGTACCAATTTCAGATTATAGTGGCTAAAGTACGACTTTATCGCTTTACAAACACCCCCAATACTCTAAATAATTGGATTTTGTGTTGTATATATTGATGAAGGATTCATAGTCTAAGAATTCACCTTCATTGCCAATCAAATTTCCAATACAGTATACATTGCTGTCATGCCAATTCTTATAAAAGATCGATTGGTTATTTACTTTGATGTTTTCATTTAACCAGATGTTTGTTGTATATAATTCTTCAGTAGTGACAGGTTGAGTTTTTGCGTTTTTTGCGTTAATGCACGTAAAACGTATCGGATTGGTATTTTCTTCATTTTTCTTTGAGACAGAATAGCCAAATTGAGTAGTCCCGATCAAGATTCACTCTTGATTTCCCTCTCATTAGCTCTCCTTTTAATATATGGCTTGACAGATGGGTCCGTTTGGTCTTCCTCACCTATTCTATTCTGCGAAGGATACGCCACGTTAAATTGTCTCCCTTAGATGGAAATTCAGTTCTAATTTTCTATCTTTGAGATTTCTGGCCATGTCAGATTTCAGTTTGGCATGTCTCTCTCCTTCTGATTCCGAGACTGACATGTCACACTGAGTAGTCCCACTTGGGTAGAAACTGATAAAATGTAATTTCCCAAGATTCGCCCTTGAATTTTATTCATGTCAGATACACCAGTTTGATATTCCTCCCATTTTCCCTCCACATTGATTTGTCGCCCTTTGATATAGATGGAATTTCTTTTATAATTTTCTCTCCTTTGAAATTTCAGGCTTGTCAGATATTTCACTTTGGCATCATTCTCCCATTTTGCTTCGAGACAGACAAACCATACTGTGTAGTTCCCCTTCGGTAAATAGGAGGCAATTTCCTAAGATTCACTCTTGAGTTATGTCAGATACGCCAGTTTGAGTTTCCTCCCATTTTCTCTCTCTTTTCAAAGAGAATTTGAATTATTAGGTATATGCTATTCACTTCTAGTTTTACTAGGTCAAACAAGTGCATGCATAATAATTGTAGTTTGTTTAAAGACAGACAAAGCTTGTTCTCTCCTCACTATGGCTCGTCTGTCTTGAAGCAAAATGGGAGAGAAATGCCCTCATTGGCAATCTGACATTACTATAAAAATGTAAAGAGAGAAAATTAGAAATGACATTCAAACTACCTAAGGGCAAACTCAATGTGGCGTATCTTTTACAGAGTAAATGATCTACCTGACATATCAATTTACCGCATATTCAAAACAGAGCAAATGGAAAACCGAACTGGCGTATCTGACAAGACAAAAATTCAAGAGTGAATCTTGGGAAATTATTATCTATCTACCCAAGGTAACTACTGAATATGGTTTGTCTGTCTTGAAGGGGAAAATGGGAGAGAAATACCAAATTGACGTATATGGCATGGCTAAAAATTTCAAAGGAGAGGGTATTACGGATGACGTGTACGTAAGGGTCACAACTCACTGTGATGTAAGCTTCGCCAGGTAAAATAGGAGAGGTAGAACGAGCTGACCTATCGGACATATATTGATATTCAAAAGATGGAAAATATAAGGGAAAGCAAACTACTGACACGATCTGACATGACTAACAATTCAAGAGTGAATCTTGGGAAACGATGTTTTATCAACTCAAGAGGGTGACTCAATATGTCTCGAACTAAATGGGACAGACAGACAGACCAAACTGATGTGTCTGACATCACTAAACATTCGAAGGGCGGACTGGAAATGACATTCCGTGTACCTAAGGGGTAGAACTGCATGTGATGTTTTTGTCGCAAGGGAAACTAAGGGAAACAACTCGATGTTGCGTATTCTTCACATAGTAAAACAGGAGAGGAAGACCTCATATCTGCCGGAACAAGAGAGGGAAATCGAAGTTCCGTATCTGACATGACGAAAAATTCAAGAACAAATCTTATACAATGGCGTATCTGGCATGACTAAAAATTCAAGAGTGCATCTTGGGAAATGACGTTATATCTACCAAAGCGGGACTATTCAGTATTAAATATGCCTTGTCTGTCTCAATGCAGAATGGGAAAGAATTGCCAAACTGACATGACTAAAATGGAGGTGACATTCCATCCAAATGAGGGGCCCAACTTGATGTGTTGATAATTCTTCTCAGAGTGAAATAGGAGAGATGAAACTGACCTATCCAAATCAGGTGAAATCGGAAAGAAATCAAACTGGTGTATGTGAAATGACACTCTTCGTAGAAGAAACTGGAAATGACATTCACTCTACCTTAGGGGACAACTCAATGTGACACGGTCATCTACGAGATTGATCAAAAATATTAACATGACATTTGTGACTCGGCTAAAATTCCACACACAACATTGAGAATGATGATAAATTCCAGTGATAGATCTAGATATTGATCTCCCGTCATCTCTTACAAGTAAGAATCACCTGTGCACGAATTACCACTATCATTATTACAATTTAGATTCCCAACAGAGGTCTATGATAGCCACATACCAGTATAATCCACCCACTTTCTCAGAATGGTCCTCTTCCTGTTTCTGCCTGCGACACTGTGACCTAGTTATACACATGCCTGAAATATTCCTGGAAACTCATCCTTTAAATCTACAGTATCAGCTTTTTTGAGCTTATTGACAGTACCGATATAGGTGGAATAGTCACTTTATCTCCAGCTAAGCCCTTTCATAGCAAAAAGGTCACACCCTCAACTGAAACTGTCTCAACAATCTGTTACTGGACCATTGACCAACTCTTCCGGTTAACTTGGTATAAGGGGACAGGACTACAATTCCCACCAATACCCTGAATCAATGCACTAACGTTCACAAACCTATCCCTGGCAGAGTTATCACAACATATAACATCAGAGGCTGACTTCCCATTATCTCTCAAGATAACTACAAGTTCGCTTTTCCACTCTGGATTAACTGGCGACACTTCTACCTTAGGCAAGAAACTTTTGTAACCCTCTGGTATCTGACTTCCACTTACCTGCATATCTACTGTGTTTACAGGCTGGATCAACTTTTAAGCTTTTGGCCTATGAGAGATAACTCTGCTTTCAACAAAGCAACAGGTTTATCCCCCCCCCCCCTGTCTGGCATTACTTTGTTTGTAACAATCTGCCGTTAGGCGGCCTTTCTTCTAACAATAATTACATGTAGATGCATTCAATAACTTACAAGGCTCCATTGTTTTCATCTCTTATTCCGAGCAAACACTGTCACCTTGACATCTTTCCCATCGTTAGGGCTAGCACTATTTTTTTGGTGGAACTTATTGTCAAATGTTCTACCCTATCATTTTTACCTCATAATTCCCATACTGGAATTTTTCTTGTGGGTTAATTCGTAGTAATCAACGACAACTGCTGCCCTCGTTAACTCGACTACCTTTGTTCATACTTGATGATTCTTAATATACAAGGGAATACTGTTAAATTATCTCATAAGAATAACTTCCCTTAACTGGTCATGTTCCTTCTCTACCTGTAATGACCTGTACCACCTATCAAATACCATCGTGTTCTCCCTTGCAAACTCAAATGTCTTCTCTGACTGCCGATTTAAGTCTCTAAATTACTGCCTGTGATCTTCGGGCATCAGTTCATAGGCAGCTCTCGCCACTTCATAATTACTAGATTGTTTCATACATAATGATATGTAAACTTCAATACCCTTTCTAGTAATATGGTCCAGAGACTTAATTGCCACTTAGAACTCTTACTCAGCATAAATATGCCTTCAGCCCGTCCTCACTGACTTTAGGAACCAGTCTAATATTCTTAGCCAATTCTGGGCTACGGCTTTCCTCAGATCTGCCAGATATTCCCCCATAACCTGACTCCTAATTCAAGCATGAGTAATTCATGCTCACTTTGTCCAGTATTCTCATTTATCTCTCTCTCTTTCTTTCTCTTTTCTATTTTTCCACTGCGCATCTGTTCTAGTTTGAGCTGTTATTGTTTTCACCTCTCTTTCCTCGTCTAACCTTAACTTTTCCTTTCTTTTCTCTGCTTAGTCTCCGAGGCCCGCCCTCTGTCTCTCGACAAATATATGTAGGTTTAATGTTTTGGTGGGAAATTAAAGCCGTACGGCGTCGGGCATTACATGTCAGTTTTTCTCTGTATTCTCGCATGCATTTACCAGGTTTATCCCATGTAAAGGCGTTTACTCCATCACACGTCAACGATCCTCATCCATTAACATCAGATGAGTTGTTTGAGCTGTTCTGTCATCACAGCTCACGAGCTAGCGTATCTAATTCCGCTTAAGCCGGTGTTAGGGGCCGTGTGGATACTTCATAGTCTCCACATGAACATCTGCAATAAAAGTGCGGCTGAGATACTAATGCTACATCCGAGAATCCATCGTATTCTCGGGTCTGAATGTTAGGTGCTGAGGGATGCTTTCCTGTAGAGTCATATGGTTCCTTTCTCAGTCGCCAGACGTCGTCAATTTTTCCCACCTCTTGCATATCGCTCCAATCTAATCTTCTTTCCGATAGCGCTCTTTCTGCCTCTTACTCCATTTTCCTCAGCGCTATCTTCGCTAATTCTATCTCCTTATCTAACTCAAGGTTCAAATACTCTCATACGGCCTGGACTATTTTCTTCTTCCTGATACCGACTGCCACTAACATTTAAGTGGCTGGCTAATATTTTTAACAGTCTTACGTAACTCCTCCAAAGCATTTTATGGACATATTTTCCTTCCCTACAAACACTTGAGAATCAAAGTTACTAGCCATACTAAAAACACAAAATGACTACTTGTATCTCTAAAATTAAATGTGCAATTCTGTTTGACCAAACACAAACCAAATCTGGTTCAGATCCCGGACGAGCGCCCCAAGATTGCTGTCAAAAGATAGCCAAAAGTAGTTTGCTAAATCTGCAGCCAAACTGTTGGCAGACAAACTTACAACAAAACATCTGGGGTTTCAATTACAGATTTTATATAATTAACCAACCAAATAATAAGCAAAGTTATAAAATGTGGTACAATATATCACAAACCTTACGCTTACCAGAATACTGTAAGAGTGGCCATCGGCTCAAATGACCTAAATGTTCATAAATACAGTTCGTTTCAGTCCGCTTTATTACTAGGGTGTTTGTACAACTCCCCCCAGTTCCTTTATTCCATGTCCAGTTCTGTTGTCCACTCTTTGAGAAATCCACGTGTTTCACACACACACACACACCAACCAACACACACACACACACAGTCCAATTCCAGCGACGATCGACATCCTATTTCTGTACTCGAACCAATGAACAACACTGGAAATTTCTCCCAAATATGTGGAGTTCGCAGTGAATTTACATAAGTCTCCAAAAGGGAACTTTTAACCAGCATTTCTGTGCCCTAATAACTAGTAATTCTACTCTCACGCCTTTGTTTGAAAATACCTCTCGCAGTCCAAAAGGTCCTCAATCACGTTCTCGATGTCTCCCGAGGAGATGGCGTTTAGACAAACACTATATTACAGACTGACACTTGTTCATACAATTTCAATCACAGGCCGGGAACTGTCAGGTGGATATCACACTTTATATCACTGCCTGATCACACTGAAGAATTCTTTATATTCTTATCTATAAACTCCACATAAAACTTAATTAAACATTCTAGAATTACCCGGAACAATTAATCTGCATAGTGCTATTGTGTTCCATGCATCAAACTATATATATGTGTCATTTTTAGAAACTTCTCAAAAGTTCTATGCCAAAAATAGAATAAACAATAAGTGCAGAATAATGTTTAAACATTTTGTTTAATAATTTGTTAAACATGTTTACAAATTACTGCTGCCTCAGAGCTACAATCACAAAAAAAATCAGGACTACATCTACACAGTATAACAAAATGTATTAACTGGGAAATGAAAGGAGAGCTAGAATACAGCATCATAACACGGTGTACTGTGATTGTCAACCAGCAGTTACCATGGCATACACAAACAATATTGTGTCATTATTAGACATTGTGGATGTTTCTGGAATATAGGGCTGACGCAAGCTTGTTTACGTACTATTATGTGGGTCAGCCACTTGGAGCTTTTTGGAAGACTATTGTAAATGCGGTAATGCTGTGTGTTCTAGAAGCTTCTTGATTAGCAGAATGATCTGGAATGCCTCATAGAGTATAAATAGCCCATCACTCAGTCATTCAGGAGGGATTTCAAATTGGCTTTTTATGTGGGTCTGTTATACTGTGTTACTATCTGGATTTACCTTTGCCTGTAACTACGGACTGCTGGATTATTTACTCCTGTGTATTAACTGTTGGCTGCTGCATAATCTACGCTATTTGTTAACGGCTATCGGACATTGGAAATTTACTGGGACTGTGTGAAACTAGTAAAACTATAGTAAGACTATATTTCATATATCTATTTGTTGTATTAACCTTACTTACATTGTATATGATTTTAGTATTGTAAATAAATATTTGATTGTTAACCCTTGACTTCACACATCTTTCTGTTACGGTAAAAGCTGACGTAACAATTGCGAAGAAATATTGTATCATCATTACCAAAATCCGTAATCTCCGACGGATGTTATAAAACACATGAATTCGCGGCTAATCAGTTTTCGTGGTTTTCCTAATCCCCAACATATGTATATATCAATATACTATGGAATACTCGTCCAAAATAGATGAACCCTGATGACGTTTTTCCACTCTTTCGTTCACATGATGAATTGTACACCCATTTCACAACACGGCAGGTGATCGATTATCCTGAAATCAAACATCCTTTATGTAACACGGCATTAATCTGATTAACAACACTCGGTACATGTACCGCGAGGCCTGCAGTCCTGTGTATAACATGCTGTGAATAATAACAAACGTCACGAGTTCAAAAAAAAATGTAGGCTATACTCATCTGAACAGCCAGAAACGTTTCGATCAAGCCATGATCAGGCGATGTAGAATCGGTCATACACGATTAACTCACGAACACTTACTAAAAAAGAGCCAGTTCCAAGGTGTATTCCATGGCACGAAAATCTCACAGTGAAACATAATCTTATCGGCTGTATAGATTTTAAGATTGTAAGAGATTCTTTTTATCAAGCGAATACTTTGGAAGATCTTTTTGGTCGGGTGAGGGAGGACTGTGTCTTAGGTTATTTGAGAGAAATCGGTTTGTTGCATAAGTTTTAATGTGTGTATGTTTTAATGTGTTGGATTACTGAATTATTAACTTGAATACTTAGATTGTTGTTTGATAGTCGCTATATAGCTGAAATATTGCTGATCGCGACGTTAAACCTTAATTCTCTCTCTCTCTCTCCCTCTCTCTCTCTCTCTCTCTCACGGGACTTGCTTTTTCGGCTGTGCCAGTTCAGGAATCTCGAGTTGGCAATTAGTGAGTGAGCGAGTAGGATTTAAGGTCGTTTTCAACAATGCTTCAGTCAGATCACGACCGTGCCCAATTAGCAGTTAAATTGATATCGTCTTATATATGAAGGAGATGAAAGGGTTATTGCATTGTATTATTATCCCCTCCTGTCCTTTAATTGTCATGGATTTACGTGGCCTCATTCGTTAGAAGAGAGATAAAACGTCATCAGGTTTCGATACTTTTATTTCACCCAGACCAGAATCTCTGGTATAAGGGGGGAATGTACATACAATCAATGGTGAACAGAGTTTCAAGTTGTACACAGATGCTTTTTTAGAGTAAACAATATAATAAAGTTTTTCCAGACAGACAAATAGTGTCGATTCATCAAACTGATAATCAGTGAATATTATACATTACTTATTATGTTTCGCCAAATTCAGTTGTCAAAGCAAGGGCTTGCTGGATAAACTTACTTAAACCGATTAATACCTTTGTTGATGGATTATTAAACAGATTTTTAGTCTTCGCTTCATTAGGATATTTGCAGTAATATTTAGGTAAATATCGATTTCTTATCTCAGTTAGGCGAGTACAGTGGAATAAAATATGATATTCATCCCCAACCTCTGCTGAATCGCATAATATACATAATCTGTTTTGACGTGCGGTCCCAGTCCAGCGGCCTGTTTCAATCGGAAGTCTATGATTGGAAGTTCTAAATTTGATCATGCTTTTTCTCAACCGAGGCGGTAAGATAATAAGATAATTTTCAAATGCAGTATTTATTTTGACAATTTTATAAAATTCTGTTTTTGATAAAGTAGATATTCTTTCATGCCAGGTTTGAAGATGCTGGTCTGTTAATATTTGTCTTACTTTTGAAACAAGCCACTTCACACTGCAAAATTGCTGAGACTCCCATACATAACTCAACCCACAGTTATTTAATATTTCTGCTATCTTTTTCAACCACAAAGCGTCCTCACCACAAATTAACCTTAAGGCATGATAAACTAAATTTGTATACTTTTGACTTTTTCCTGTAATGATTTTAGCCCAAAAGGCAATCATACGTACCGAGATGTCCACTGACATAGGAGTCCTACCTAACTCTCCATAGACTATAACACTTGGGGTACTCTTCTTAATTCCTAATATATTTTTTAAAAACAACAAGTGTATCCTCTCAATATCATCGATATTTTCATATCCCCATATCTCGCTGGAGTATAACAAAATCGGTTTTATCATTTCATCAAACAATTTTACTTGACAATCAATAGGTAAATCAATATTTCTAATTCTTTTAAAAACTCCAAACATAGCCTTAGTGGCCTGGGTAACCAAGTGCTTTCGTGTCGTAAAGAATTTCCCATTTTTCCTAAAAGGTATACCTAAATAGTGATACACATCAGCTATCTCGAGAATATTGCCGTCAAAGTAAAACTTAGTTTTCGGCCTTCTACCTTTTCCAAATATTATTATTTTTGTTTTTGACCGGTTAACCGTTAGCTTCCAAGATTGACAAAATCTTGAAAAAATATTCAACATTGTTTTCATTTCCCTAGGTGAATCTGCTAATAACACCGTGTCATCTGCATAAAGTAAAATAAATAGCTTCAAATAGATGTGTGCATTTCTCGTATCGACTTCAATACCATGGGCACCAGCATTTGCCAAAAACTCCTCAAGATCATTTAGATATATACTAAAGAGAAATGGAGACAAATTTTCCCCTTGTCGGACTCCGATACTGCTGGAAAAGAAATCTGACAATACCCCATCAGAGTCGATAACACAGGATTTGATTCTACTATACATATTGTGAATAACTCTAAAAATTCTTCCATTCACACCACTGTCAATTAATTTTTTCCATAATCCGGGTCTCCAAACCGTATCAAACGCCTTTTGAAAATCAATAAAAGTACAGTATAATTTTCTACCAGTGGAATTAAATATGTCAATAAGACTTTTTAACACAAACATATTGTCTGATGTGGAATATCCACTCCTAAATCCAGTCTGATTTTCTTTTATCAAATCCACATGGTCTGCATATTGTTGTAATCTGGAATTTAGCACCGAAGTAAATACTTTTCCCAGACAGCTAAGCAGTGTTATTGGTCTGTAGTTCTGTGGTTCTGACTTATCTCCCTTACCCTTATAAATTGGTTTTATTATCCCATTAAGCCATGCATGGGGAACAACACCATGGTCAAGTACTAAATTGAAAAGTTTCAAATAAATCGGAAGCATATGTTCCATAGTGCTTTTTATTTGTTCATTTAGAATTTTGTCGATTCCGCTGGCTTTCAGATCAATAAGTGCAACAATGGGGACGTATAATTGTGTTTGAGCTGCATCCCGTTGTTCGACGATTACATTGTTCCTAAATCTGGCCTGGGCGATTTGGGCATTTAATCATCCACTCTCCCTCTAAATATGTTCCGAAACTTCGCACAATAGACCTTGTAGTTGGGCTGTATCAGGAAATGTGTACAACAAATCAAATATACATTGTTCTTTTTTTATTTTTTTATTTTTATTTTTTATTGTGGCATCATGTGAATGTATAAAATCGAAAGAGAAATAGACTCTCGCTGACAACGAAAGCACCAAACTATTTCAGATTACATACGTTGGAGTGCGACAAGGTGTTGTCATGTGAGAGTTGCTTTCCCTTATTTGACATGTGCATTTCTCCTTGAGACTGTATTTTTTATCATGTTCCATTTGTTTGCTCCCTCTATACCGGTTTTGGTGGCATTCTGATTGAAATTGTGGTTTACGGGCCGCTTCCAATACGGATTTCGCGGCCTATCATCACAATGCGTTTATTCTCACATATTTACATTGCTTGGTGGCATTCTAGCGACACGCGAGGATTTGTATCGCTCGGTCTAACGGACCATTAGAACCAAACAGATCTAATGGTCTCGCCTTATAAAGCGAACCAATGATAACTGAGGTGGGCCGGGCTAAAATCTGGAGGCTGGCTCCACAAACAGGCCCGATTTTCAAGATCGGTACCCCCTTTTACTGTGGTACCATATTCTACATCACGAATTCCATATACTAAGCTCCGACACCAAGACATCAAGAACTGAGATCCAGATTACCACTCGCCAGGAATCCAGTACCGCCCGAATAAGGTAACTTCATCACTGATCCTCACGAACCACCCCGGGTGTCGTACCGGAACAGAATACCGTCGCCGATATGTACCAAAGGCTGTTTTCAACGCCATCTTCCTGTGCAAGACCTGTACATTTTTCGGTTAATCGATAACACCAGGCTGGGTCAATACGCCCATACCATTTTCAACGATCAAACTACGGTAGAATATCTTCCTTGAGTACATATTGACGAACCAGCTCCGTTATTTTTACAGGAGTAATAATAAATTCGTCTACCCCAGCCCTTCGTCATCACGAATCTTACATCATTGAGATGACACTGGATAAACTGGAGTCTTTGGATGCGTTTGAATGTTCCCGTAAAAGACCCACAATAAATGGCAGGTGGAGATGATGACGAACGGGAGGAAACAGATCAACCACCCCGTCGACACCCCCATCATCTTACTGATATGGTTGGAAGGCGGGGGTGGGGGGGCATGTATGCATTAGTGAGAGGGTTATGATTTTGACCCATGCTGTAACCTATGGAAATGGTGTCGGCTAAAACGCAATGAACGGGCACTACATTCCCTTGAGTGTGAGTATCTCCACCAACTTGCACGGATCGATCCGGTCTCTTTCGTCTCCACCGGAGAGCCGGGTGCCCTGATTTCCAGTATGATGGACTATCTGGATACTCAGTCAAACCAGTGTCGAGCATCTTTACCTCTACGACCAATCGTGATGTCCTGGTGGAATTGACGCCCGTATCCCGGCGTCGGTCCCGAAGGACGACACCGTCGACGAGCCAGAGGACGAAATCGAGGCTGCGTCACGGCTCAAACCGTACTCACATAAACTGAAACGCGTTTCCTTGAATACCAGTTACCCGTTCTCGGGTTCAATTCCGGGAAATACGATCTCAGCTTGAGTTACGAAATCCTTTACCCGTACCTCGCCGAAAGCCGGGGTCATCAAAACGACGAACTAATACGTCGTCCTCTCCACGGTCTCCCTTGATTTTCTAGACGTCCGGGACTACTTGACACCCAATTATAGCTGTGACCAGTGGGCGAAAGCCAACGTCTGCCACCAGAGCAAAGGCGTTTTTTCCTATAACTGAATGGCTCACCGGGTTCATCTAGAAGAGATAGAGCTCCCACTCCAGGTCGCCTTCTATAACGACTTGTAAGACGAAATCGCGTGTACTGAACTTCAGCAGATGTGGGAGCATGAAGGAATGCATGCTCTCTGGGATTTACTCCTAAACTAAACAAGCGCTGGATGAGCGCAAATACCTCCGTCGAGGCAATAGGGTCCGTCGAGGCAATAGGGTAGGGGAATACATCACTGAATAACGTAGGGCCGGATGCCAAGCTCAATTCTGCATTTGTTGGACGTTAACTTCACTAATCTAATTACTCATGCAGGCAGATCAATTTGGAACTTCTGCAAAATCAAACCATTATTTGAACTGTTTTCACGCGTTCATTTTAGATGGACTGCAAAGCTGAGAATGGTATCCTTACTCAAGGTAATTTGATAGATTCAAGAATAATTTTTAATTCAGTGTATTGAAATGTTAATTGACATGTATGCTGCTGGGAGATGAACCTTTGAAATGGGAATTGGGACAGAGACACATGTGGTTTGACAAACAATAAACTATGATTTGATGCTTCATTACAATAATGCTGGTAAATATTTTATAAATGCACAAGAAATTCATGCCAAAATAAATAGCCCAACACCAAGGAAATAGAATTTATCAGCAAAATTTAGAATAATTTTTTTAAACAACCAGGCTGGTGGATATCATCAACTAAAAGAAAAAAGTATCAGTAAAATCAGGGCATCGTCGATTGTGCTGGTCTTCCACAGTCAGTGCGTGACCTCCCAGTCATTTTAATATGCAACAACAACAACTTGGACAATTTGGTTGGCTTCGACATAAGTCATCAGCCGACAAATGCTTTGCGATATATAGAAATGGCGGGTGGTGTACTAGAAATCGTTGTGTGGTAATGGCATAAAATGGCGGCAATAAACTCACCAGAAAAACGGCAAAAATTCGCATCGTCATGAAGAGCTGCCATGTTGAATCTCGGCAAACATGACTTTCGTAACTCGTGAAGCACGATGGGAGGTGGAAACCGACTACAGAAGCAAGGCCCATTGAAATGCATAGCAATGAGGTTCCCCATTATTTCAAAAGTATCCAGAAACTTGGCTTCAAAATTTCGTCGGGAACCATGGCAAACTCTATTGGAAATCACATGAGTCGTGGGTTTCCCATATGACAATTTTATGGCGGGAGATTTCACGTTGCATTCCTAGACCTCCGTCTGATCGACGGAGGTAAAAAAAATATGGATGTCGTCCATTTCATTGAAGCTACCGAAAAAAAGGCCGACCGATGCCTGAGTGTAGATGTCTTGAAAGACTGTCCGTATTCCGTGACTGCCCCTGCGGTACCTCTTCCAGGAATTACCTACCTTCGTCGCCCTCCTCGCACAGAAAGACGCCAACATGTCCCAACCTCGTGGAAGGCGGTACTATCATCTTCATCGGTACCACGAGAAAGATGTGACCTACATCCGAAAAGGTGAAAAATCCTGTCGTATAATCATCGGCTTCGATGCCAAGGCTCTGTACTTAGCGTGTTTGGTGCAACCCATACTGGCGGGTTATTACACACGATGGTTATCCGATGGACCGGAGTTCACAGCCCAGCGGTTTAAGAAACACTGATCGCTTGCATTTACTGCTGGCAGGTTGGTGCGAAACTCTGGTGTCGCGAGTTCGAGTCTCGCGCGGGGCCCATCCAGGGGCCCACCCAAGGCAAATAATTTATGCTTTATCAAGAAAGTGTCATCCGAAAAACAATTGGATATAAATATAACATACTTTCGTAATAGCATTAGTATTTATATATATCAGCTGAATGCCTGAATATCCGGGAACATTCACTCTGACTCGTTCATTCGTCAAAGACGGGTAAGGGTTGTAATGTTATGGTTGTGTCGACTATCATGGGGACGTTCCGATACAACATGCTAGGTACGTCGTTTTTAACTTAGAAGCTTCGTATTCAACATGTATCATGCCAACTGACGTGACACACTAAGATATTAGTAAAAATTATGCTGAACTCTCATATGTTAAGGGGATAAATTTACTCTTAATTAACGATGCATCTTAAATTGGGAAGTATCGACATACACATGATGCAGGTCCAGAAATAGTTTAGCAGCCAGAACGCTAATATAGGATTCTGTGTGCATCCCTATGTGAGTAAAGGTGTGAGGTGTCTGGGTGAAAGATTTATCAATATTCGTCCTGAAAATCCATGTTTGTCATGTAATGTCATTGTCAGACCTGATAAATAGAGGTTCAAGAAGGTGCCCCTGATGAAAAACTGGCTCTACATGAGGTGGAGGAGGGTCATGCAAACAAATAATAAGTTCCTTATTTGGTGACGTCACTAAGGGGCCGTTTCCAAATGTCGGCTGAAAATTGAATTTTCCCATTTTTTGAACTTTCAAAGTATTCTGTGTTACTATATTACTGAGCCACACTATATTAAACTTCCTGAGATGTCCATGCTAAAGGGATATATTTTCGAAAATTTGAGTGCTCTAGTTTGAAGAATTCCGGAAAAAGTGACGATCATAACCATGTCGGGGTAAATCTTAAAATTTAGGTTTTTGGGCTACTGGTTATCAAAATCACCATCATACTGAGAAAATCCAGTCAGAATTTAAGCGGGACTTAATTCGCGTGCGCTAAGCCGACCATTATCCGAAAGCGGTCGCAGTGCAGCATATCAGCTTTCGACCAATCAGAGACAACGGTTTGTGTGCAGCCGACCGTGTCTCCACCAAAATAGCAGAATTTCGCTCACTTCCAAAGTGTTTTGACGTAATTTCTCATCATTTATTAACAAATATAATTTATATGGATTTTTCAAGAAAACCTTTATATTTCTTTGGCTATGCGAATGAATGAAAAATCTTAGTTAGACCTATTCCTTTCGTCAAGCTGTCCACCCATTCATTTAACATGGGGAATGGATTCGCTGAACTACACCTATTAAATAAAATTTTGACGTAATTTACCAAAATCATAAACTATATTAATTACTATATTATATAAAGTTTGTAGAGATAAATATATTTCAGGAAACCTATATTTATTTAGAGATAGCTGTTTATATTCGACCCAGCTTCCTCGATCCACAGTGTTTGGATCGGCTGGTGAAACGTGAGCTGAAATGCGCACGTGTACACATCACGCCTGTGTCTCAGATATATTCACATGCTAATCTTAACAACTACACCTAAGGTATAAACATACTGTTAAAATACTAATGTATTTCTTTATAGATAAAACCTTAATTAACGAGACTGTATAATTATAGGTTAAACGAAAGCTGTGAATGATATCTTGAATTTTTTTTAAAAAAATCCAGAAGCACAATATTTTTGTATAAGGCTTTCGTATAAGGTAAAACCCCAAGTCCTTGTCTTATTCATGTTGAAAGTCAAACTCAAGGGATGATTTTTTTGTTCAAAGTGCTTGTTTAAAACCGAGCAATTTTACAGCTGTCGCTGTATTCCCATCTTAAATCTATTTGCATAGTGTTCGTGTTAAATTGGTTAAATTCAAAATGGCGCCTTTTCAGGTTGCTCGTATAATTCAAGGCATAATTCTCAGCCCAGTTCGCAGATTTGATAACACCAAGGGATTTCACATCGAAGCCGAGCACTCTACGCTTGTTTTTAATCTATTTGCATATCTTCAGCTTAATCTATGATGGTTAAATGCAAAATTCACTCTTGTGGGCTAATACGTGCCAATTTGTTAACACCGAGGGATCTCCCACCAACGTAAAAATTTACTCCTATTTTTAATCGTTTTGTATAGTCTTTAGGATAAAATATTACGGTTTAATGCAAAATGGTGGCCCTGTGGGGTTATCTAAAAATCACGTCAATTGTTGCTCATATAGTTTAAGGCGTTATTCTTACTTCATTCTGCAAAAGTATCCAAAAGCGTGGGACCTCAAATAATATCCTAACACCTTACGCTCATTTTGAATTTATTTGCATTTCCCAAAGATTAAGATATGACGGTCAAAATCATGTGGGGTCATCTGATAATCAGGCTTTTCCATGTTGCTCAAAGACATCAGGGCATTATTCTTGCCTCATTGTTCATGTTTATCAAAACCTAGGTATCTCAAATCATAGCCTAACACCTTGCATCCTTGCTTTAAGATATGATGGTAAAATTCAAAATGATCATGTGAGATCATCCGATTTTCAGGCTTTTCATGCTGCTCGTATAGTTCAAAGCATTATTCTTAACCCATTGTTCAAATTTATCAAACCGGATGGATCTCTAATCATAGCCCAACATTCTTCTGTCCATTTTGAATCTATTTGCATTTCTCTGAGATTAACATATAATGGCCAAGTTCAAAATGGCGGTCATGAGGGGTCATCTAAAAATACCGCATTTTCATGTTGCTAGCATAATGTGAAGCACTATAGCTCATCCTGCATTTTGTTAGAACTGAGGGATCTCACATCGTAGGCTGCCACCTTACGCTCATTTTGAATGTTTTTTTTTTATTGCTTGTATAAGGCATTATTTTTAAGTTAATTTTCAATTTGAGCAGATTCACGCCATAGCGTATCAGATTGTGCTCATTTGATTCTACAGTGAGAATATATAATAATAATATAATAATTGCTCAATTCCAAGAGACGAACATGTGGGTTCATATGAAACTCATATTTTTCATGTTGCTCAAGTTTTCCATTTTCAAAAGTTTTGAATTTATCTGTGATCAATTCAGTGTTCCGAGAAATCATACCAAATCTAATGCGTATAGTCATTCCAATATGCAATTTAAATCGTCGTATAAACTCATGACTTCCAATCAACAATTTTCATACGCTCATCTTTGGAAATATGCCGCGAGTTGTGGGAAATGAGCAATTGTATACGGACTACGGCGGCCATGTTAAATGCCATATTGAATCGTGTCACCACAGTACCACAGTTGATTTTCAAGCCCACCAATGAACTATTGTTTCTTGTCACATTCTGCTGTAGTAAATAAAGTTAATAAACATAGCATGTAGGTTGAATGAGACCATGGATCAATAGGCGGGCTACCGAAATTGAAATTTAACTCGTGATCATGGATGTGGAAAAATTCGATATTTGGAAACCATCCCTTCATGACGTGACCTCATTCGCATTAGATGAAATATTTTTGCATCAATACATTCAGTATTAACTGCTGATTAAATCCATGCCTCGGATTAAACATTTGAACCATAAATTAGGAAATAGGACACTTCTGAGAATTGACTGGTAGTAAAAGGGGGGTATGTGACAAAACGATTTCGTTCTGAAAAAGTAAATTGATAGCGTGATAAGAAATGAAAAGATAGCAGCACTTGCAGGGGGGGGGGGGTGATTTTAAGCCGATGTTAACTACAATCAGAAGCAAACGGAATAACATGATGTTTTGTTGGTGTAAAAGGAAAGGTAGTCCATTAGTAATAGGAGTCCTCTTACTATCATTTAACCCAACTACACATTCAAGTTCCTTTGAAATCATACTGTGTCATGTCATGTTTGGGAATTGCCGTATTATATATTGAGGACAAAGTCTGTTGTAAAGAAAAAAACTGAGAAACTAAGCTAAGTGATTGTGTACCGGTACAGATAAACGTTATCTGTATAATAACACCGGGGAATCAAAGGCTAATGGTTTCACACTGTCATTAGTTTACCTGCAGACACAAACGAGACATTTTGCAGCAGTTTTTGTTTGACGGTCTATTGTGTTTGTACACGTTTGTGGGTTGAACGTGAGGCCAGGCGTGGCCGGAAGCCTTTCGTTCACGAATTGACCACTTCTGTCGAGGAATAAGGATTAACAGTTAATTTCTCTCTTTCCGTTTCATTTTTGTATTAAGTCATCTGAGAAGGCTTCATGTCAACTCGCTTACTTTAGTGGGTTGGCCACATTTTTCAATAGACGCAATGTACATGTACGGTACTAAATTTTATTAATGATACTACAAGTGGACTCTTGGCATACAAGTTAAGTACCCACAGTAAATATTGCTGCCGTGCACTGAGATATGCAGACAGCCGCATTCTCAGTAAACACCCTTCGTTTGATCACTGTCCCACTTTGTATCCAGGAAGTTTCCATGTACTATTTAATATTTAAGTACGTCTCGATCGGAGTGAAACTCAGAGTTACATCAAACGGAGCTGGACTTGCAGGGGATTTAACCGGTCAGAATGGAGTAAGAAGTGACATAAACACGAACTTATTGTTATATACTTGTTGACATTTGACAGTCACTTAACAATAACCTTATCCAACCACTGGAACGAAGCTCTCAGCAGATCTGTTGATTGCAGCACCTTCTTACGCCAAGGCCTGGAGGTCAAACGGAAATATACAACTCATATTTGTAAATTTTGTGGTTTCGTCATTAGAAATCGCACGATGACGACATTATAGTCGTGTTGGAAATGTTGTAGTGGTTCATATCTCAGCAGGGATGCTGTGGAGGAGGAATTATACAGTCACGTGACGAGGCGATATGACTGCCGTCTGGAATAGTTCCATCAATGATACCAGCCATACTTCAGGTAGGCAATGTTCATATTCTTAAACCACAGATACGTTATTCTCGTCTTATCCACCACAACAACCACACAACAACGCAATGCCACTATAGTAGGTCACATATTCAAAAAAAAAATTGTGACGGTAGCTAACAATTTCTACTTGATGCAGGATACTCTAATAGCAGTTTTGTTCAATTCTATAGCAGAAACTTGATGTTATAAACTCAGGTTGTTCGTAATTGAACCTCTGTATGTAAAGGATGTGCCTACCGTATTAGCAATAGTTTTACCAAAAATATCTAATGTCACAAATTACATAGTTTATATAGTCAGGAAATATTAAAAAAACATAAAGAAATCTTTATTTTTGGGTGAAACAGCAAGATAGACCAAGTATAAATACATCTGGAAATGCCTCGTTAAAAACAATATTTTTTAACTATATAGCGCCAGATTATCTATCTCCTGGTACTCTCTGGTACAACATGTTTTTAGCACCGACGCAGACATTAAGTACAACGCTAGCACATATGTATCAAAAGGACACGGCTAAAATGAAAAAAAATATTAAAAAAAGTATGTAGTACGTTCATCTATCCACGAATCCGGTTACTCTGCTGTTGTTTAAGTACTGTTAAACATCAATCGATGAAATTTGTGACGAAAGTTACATTCGTGACATCACTGTCAGATGTAGCTAGACATAAATTACGGGCGTTAACAAACGTTAATACAAAAGTTCATATTTGCAAACGAGACAATATAGCCTAGAAATAGTTCAAACCCCATCGAAGTACCCTAATAAATTTTATTATAAATTCTTCCTAGAAAGAGCTATAAAATTTGCTATATAATTCATAGAAAGACGAAATGTGACTCACGGTTATACGGTAGACGAGAGAAGCCATTTGTCATTGTCGCTCATTCGTATGTCGGGCTGTCATGCTAAAGACCAATTAGTATAGCGACTGGCTACCCCCTCCCCCACTCCGCTGCACAAACTGCTTGCCTATCTGCAGAACTGTTCGTTTTTGAATTAAGAGAAGATACGATGAATCTTATTTTACTTTGGTTTACAGCAGATAGTACAACATAAGCTCTAGCGAGCTTTTTTTACCGACATTACAAAATGCATGTGCAAATATAAAACTTTGATTATTAAAATTTTATACTAATTTTTTTATCATTACATTCAAATGCATCTTAATTACGAGTCTTAATTTACTAATAATTGGGTAGTTATTCCATATATGTATCACATTTATAATTTTAGATATCAAAAAAATATATACATATTTACAAAAATCAACTATAGACTCTATTATTTCATGTTATGTTCATAGTTCACAAACACACTTAGAGTTTTTGCACATGAAATCTATAAATATCACTAGATGTTTTTAAGAAATATATGGTCAGATAATGTCCATACCTATTACTAACTTTTGCACATTGCACTCTTGCACGATTTCCACATCATACTTTCAGTACATTTCTAAAACCAGTAAATGAGATTTTCATTTCTTGCAGTAATCTGGCAGATCATTCCAGATTTTTGTTGTCCCATATCTAAAACTTAATTGTATATGTTACTTCTTAGTTCTTGTCCCATGTACTTCAAACATACATTGTATTGTGATATCTGAAATCGTATTGATTAGTTTGTACTATAATTAGATCGTGAAGATATTGTGGACTGTTGTTATGTCAAAGTTCCATTAACATTAAGTAGTAGTTGGGATTGTGAGTAGTTTGCCGACAGGCGATGAGCGCATTGTCGTATTAGACACGAACTGTGAAATCGACATCCTATCACGACCCATGGAACAAGGATGTGATACGACAGAGTTGGGGTATAATATGATCCAATACGATATCCCGGGTTAGAGCTACGGTAGAGATGTCGTCCCTTCACATCGCTGTGTCGCTTTGTTGTGTTGCGATATTACACATGATGGAACGTCAACGCTTCCATACATGGTGTTAAACTGCATATTCAATATCTATGTTATATGCCGTCCTTTATTGTGTCGGTGTATTCGTGTTAGAAAAAGGCTAACGATGGCCGCTATATCACTAACTCACCATACAGGGAATGCAATTATGGGAATTCAACAGATAACATATTAGGTACAGTTAGGGCCAGAGACCCTGCATTCATGAGATTTGTTCCTTTCAAGCTCTGTGAAGAAATTGACACACTTGAGTGTATGCCAAAACTGTTAGAGGGGTTCTTGAATGGTGTGACCAACGATACGGGTAACCATGATACAAAACTTCTAACCTTGGAATTCAGAGCTTATATGGATTGTGTTGTATTGTCGTTGTTATCTTATCCAACATTAAATTTGTGACAGAAAGCATGAGTCTAAATGTCTATTTAGCAGTAAGATGGAATTCTGTGATGCAGTTCCACAACAAATCCACAATGTACCCTGTATACAATCCTCATAATAGATTGAGTACATTTCAACATTTTTTTTCAGTTATATCACGACGGGGGAGGGGAGGGGCAAGGTGCCTATTGTGTGACAGAGAAGTCATAACGCTGCCATTTTGTAATGCTGTGCCACTGATGACACCCGCCCATTCTATTATATTGACACTGAGTGCTTGTTCTATCCTCTTAATACTGAGTCTGATTGAGGACGCAACAATTTCCATTTCCAAGTGTTTGGTATGTCCCGGCCGGGGATCGAACCCAGCACCTCTAGTTCACGGGGTTGACAAAGAGAATACAAAACACACTAACGAGTTTGACATATATATGTTCTGAATTGACAAAATGAAGGAGATTATATTGAAAAAATATTTGAGCGTATCCATTCTTGCTATTCGCAAAACTCTATATGCTCCTTGAATCAGCGTTGCTCCTACATGCCTTATCATGCCGTATGCCTACGTTATCATCAGCAGATGCTGATTAAATGATGGTTCATTGTAGCCGGAATATTTGGCGAAAGTGTGATATGTTTAAAACTAGGTACATACTATTGGGAACAGTTTCATATATGATATCGATAATAAGTTTACTACATATGATTTTCTGACATGTTCGTCTTAATTGGACAGACAAACAGTGTCAACTTCAACCCTGTTTATCTGTCTATCATCATACGATGCAGCTACGCCCAGTCTCTAACAACTTGAATCTCTATTTGTTCATCAATATTATACTTATATCACATCATACACATTTCGTGAATGTGTAATACAGTTCGTTGGATTGTCAGAAGCCATGTATGTTTTATGCCTGAACGACCTCACTGCAACCTCTGTTCTAGATAGACTATTACAGCTAATAAGGCTATACCTGATTGGAAGACTATTACAGCTAATAAGGCTATACCTGATTGGAAGACTATTACAGCTAATAAGGCTATACCTGATTGGAAGACTATTACAGCTAATAAGGCTATACCTGATTGGAAGACTATTACAGGTAATAAGGCTATACCTGATTGGAAGACTATTACAGGTAATAAGGCTATACCTGATTGGAAGACTATTACAGGTAATAAGGCTATACCTGATTGGAAGACTATTACAGCTAATAAGGCTATACCTGATTGGAAGACTATTACAGCTAATAAGGCTATACCTGATTGGAAGACTATTACAGCTAATAAGGCTATACCTGATTGGAAGACTAAGGCTATACCTGATTGGAAGACTAATAAGGCTATACCTGATTGGAAGACTATTACAGCTAATAAGGCTATACCTGATTGGAAGACTATTACAGCTAATAAGGCTATACCTGATTGGAAGACTATTACAGCTAATAAGGCTATACCTGATTGGAAGACTATTACAGGTAATAAGGCTATACCTGATTGGAAGACTATTACAGGTAATAAGGCTATACCTGATTGGAAGACTATTACAGGTAATAAGGCTATACCTGATTGGAAGACTATTACAGCTAATAAGGCTATACCTGATTGGAAGACTATTACAGGTAATAAGGCTATACCTGATTGGAAGACTATTACAGGTAATAAGGCTATACCTGATTGGAAGACTATTACAGGTAATAAGGCTATACCTGATTGGAAGACTATTACAGCTAATAAGGCTATACCTGATTGGAAGACTATTACAGCTAATAAGGCTATACCTGATTGGAAGACTATTACAGCTAATAAGGCTATACCTGATTGGACGCTTATCTATATGTATACATGTATGAGCCTTTCTTGGCAAAAGGTTAGTTTCAAATTACAGTGGAACCCAACTTCTTTTTTCAATCCACTTAATTACATATTTCTTAATTGGAAAATTCTGTCTGAATCCATCACTAGCCCCATACCTATCTATAGGTCTGATTATAGGGCTAATCTGGCTATATGCATACAATTTTCCTGGATTTTGGGTACCGTAATGCAATTAAGATGTTTACTTTATACGTTTACATATATCCATTAATACATTTCTTCTTCTTCTGTTTCAGATGTCCATTGGTCAACTCACAAGATTGCTATTGTCCTATATTTAGTGTTACCATTGTTTCTGGTGTTCACCGTTATGTACTGTGTTGATTTCTTCCTGTATCGTCGGCGGAAGTCACGTGATCGACGTCATAGACAATCGAGACGCCGCGTCGGCTTGCCATTGATGAAAGCCAACTATTTCTGGGAGAAACTTGTGAATGGCAGTCTACAGCCGAATCTCCACTCTCCTTATTATTCTTCTTCAAAAAATGGAACTGCGAACCGAACAGCTTCAATGTTTGGCGATTCTCATGATGGTAAGAAACGGCAGAAAAAGAAATGGAGCAGTATGAAAAAGCAGAAGAGAAAATCTTCATCGCGGGATGGTGAAATACCCAGCGTTTCTGGCACTTGTGATTTACGCGCTGTGATCATTTTGAACAATTAAAGAAATGTTGATATGTTTGTACTGTTCGAATCATATACCTCCAGCTAAATTGCCTTGCCATGTATCCGAGAAAAAACTCACAAATGATGTCACTACAGCATCAAGGCTCTCAGACAGTCGAGGAGACGCAATATCGGCATTTTTTTTCGCAATAGATGATTGGCAGCAATGGACATTAAAGCAGTGCTTCAGAATGGGCCAAATGAAAATCGTTATGCATTACTATCTATTCCAGTTGATCTCATATATTAAGACTAATATTCAACATTTTGCATGTAATTATTCAAAATTGCTCATATATGGACATGTAGTAATGATTGTTTATCCATTTTCGCTGTATTGTGCTGCCATGCAGTATCGCAACCACCATAATTATCCCAGACACGAGTCAGATTTTCGGACATGATTCCCGTCGGAGCCCATACCTCGAAATAGAATCACATTCAATACCGATAATACTGATTATACGCCGATAAAATATATGTTCTAGAGATCATTTTACCAGTTGATACGAGTAAGCATATACGAAAAGAAGTTCGCCTCTCTGCAAAACTGAGGGGTTGTTCGGTGGGATTTAAATTGGACCACCAATCCTCTCACATGGCTCACTCCACTTACCCCTGCCCCCGATACCGGACGATGACCTTAACGAAGTGGCTATAACTATACGGAATAACCCACACATACTCGGTTCAATTTGAATCCGGCGAACCAACTTACTCAGTTTTGCACATAATTGAACTACTTTTCATATGCTCGCTCATGTAAACGGGGGGAACTCTATATCATTCTTTTTAACGCTATGTCAACGCTGGTATAATAGAGAATTTGTAATCCGGCGTTCAAGAAAGTGATATCACTTCCACTGGAGTGCTGCTCGGACAGGAGTCCTGTTCGAAAATCTGACTGGTGGCTATCTGACTCGATATGCCTCAGTGGGATGGGTTGCTGAACCACGTGTGCTTGGCAACCTGTAACCATCTGGATCATCAAAACGCGGTAAGACTGACCCTGGGATCGTGTATATCCATTCTCATCCTACTTTCGGCAACTATAACGGGGATTCCCCCGAAAACAACCCCACGTGATGTTGTCAGCCAACCAGGTAAAATCTACCGACGTAACCCAACGTAACCCGCCATTTTCGAGTCATGGTGCTGTTCTACTTCTTCAAAATTACAGACCTACAACACCACTTGGATGATACGGAAGTTATTCATATCTGTATCTCTTGTAAGCCCAAGCAATATATGTTTCAAAAGAGGTATGATAAACCTGTAATTTATCAGATTTCTCGAATCTGTTCTCTGCCGGATGAAGACCGAAGGGTATACGGTAAGGTATCGGATATCGCTCCGCGATAATGGCGACACACGATTCGCAAGCATTTGCGTACACTTCGCCATCCATAAGATGGCTTGCGAATCGTGTGTCTCCATTATCGCGGAGCGATATCCGGTATTTTATCGGATTCTGTTTGGCCTTCATCCGGCGGAGAACAGACTGGAGAAATCTGATAAATTACAGGTTTTCATACCACTTCGGAAACAGATATTGCCTGGGCTTACAAAACATATAGGTATGAATAACTTTCGTATCATCCAAGAGGTGTGATAGATCTGTAATTTTGAACAAGTAGGACATCACATGACTCGAAAATGGCGGGTTACGTTGGGGTTACGTCGGTAGACTTTAGCTGGTTGGCTGACGAAGTCACGTGGTATTGATTTCTGGAAATTCCCTCTTGCAGTTGCCGAAAGTAGGCTGAACATGGATACACACGATCCCAGGGTCAGTCTTACCGCGTATAGATGACCCAGATGGTTACAGGTTGGATTCGCAAGCCATCTTATGGATGGCGAAGTGAACGCAAATGGTGTGCTTGGGTGTTTCCGCTTTCGTCATGCCCATGTCGTAAAGGTTAACTTTCGCTGTCTGGGGCAGGGACATAAGTGGATTGAGCCTTTGAAATGGAGCACTGTGGGGAGGTTGGTAGCATCGAATCCATAGCAAATGTCATAATGGGTCTCGTTCGTTTGAACTCATTATCAGCGTCATACCTCAAAATGCGATCTATATAAGTTGAGCAATGCTGCACCACTGGTATGATTACGATATAATTGTATATTCGTCTGAGTGCTTTACATCAACTATGCAATTCGTTATATATTTTTTAATTAAAATAATCACTGATATATGATAATGTTTAAATGTGCAGAAACTTTGGTGATAGTAAGCTACATTCCTGGGATATTACCCTGTCTATTGACATCACTTTCCTTATTCACCTACATTATCAGTTGCATCACAATCCATAATGACATGAGGCAGTTATGGTCTTGTTGCTCGGAGAATAGTGTGTATTGATATATGTGGTGTGACAGTTGTCTTTAAGCTTGTTGATCTATAATTGTGGACAATGTAACATCATCGGTGTTTCAACGACCTTACTGTATACCGTTATGTACCGTATTCTCAAGACCACTAAATTATGTAATGTAAGTTTTAATCAAAGTTCTCCAACACTAATCAAGTGATTGTGCAATGATTCATCGGTCAGTAATGTGTTTCACTAAAATAAAATCTTATACCTGAACAAAGAGGTATTTATATTTCAATATTACCGTCAACGGCTGTAATTTTAGTTGAAGAGTTCAAATTCGAGAAGCAGTACTGTTCCTGATTCGATGTAATGCAATATTGATTAGGATGGGGTACGAGTTTAAAAAAAACTGTAGGATATACTCATCTGAGCAGTCAGAAACGTTTCGATCAAGCCATGATCAGAATCGGCCATACTCGATTAATTCACGAACATTTACTAAAAACAGAACCAGTCACAAGGCCTATTTCATGCAACGAAGATCTCACAGTGAGACATATTCTGATGGACTGTATAGATTTTAAGATCGTTAGAGATTCTTTTCATCAATCGGTTACTTTAGAAGGTCGTTTTAGTCGGGTAAAAGAAGACTGTATATTAGGTTATTTGAGAGAAATCGGTTTGTTGTATAAGTTATAAGTATTTACATGTTTTTGGTGTGTTGTGTTGATTACTTCTGGATTGCTGGGTGGTTGACTTGTTCTTGTCGGAATACTTAGAATTGTGTTTGATCGTCGCTATATTGCTGAACGCCACGTTAAACCTTAATTCTCTCCCTACCTAGGATGGGGTACATATCGGTCAAAAAAGCAGCTCAGACCACTACACGCCCCCCTTCCTGAGGAACATGGAACAAAATATTATTAGTTATTCAGGTTTTCCCCCGGGTGTATGGAAAGTTACGACCCTCCCTGAAACTCATACACCCTGAGGCGTCAGCCCAAGGGTGTATGAGTTTCAGGGAGGGTCGTTTATTACCCCTAAAGCCTTTTATCTTATAGTTAAAATACTGAAAAAGGCCTATCATTTATAACGGTACAACGGACAAATCCAACGGGCCATTTCGGTTACGAAACTGTCCGCATTTTGCTACGGCACTGTGACAAAGGCGCGCCATTCGCTCTGCTTTCGTTCGGAAATCGACTTTTATTTTTGGAATAAATCACACCTTTTGGTGAGTTATGTGTCCGAAACTTCAGTAAAAATAATGCAGTATGACTTTATTCCATTAAATTTTGACGAGTGAGCGAAAGTTATTCCATAAATATTGAGATATGGTCAGCTGAAATTTCGAAGCGAGAGCGTCGTTTCTAATCGCGCGCGAGTTGTTTTCTATACACCCTGAGTAGGAAGATATCACTCGGGGTGTATGGGTTTATACGTCCCGACCTTTTAACCAATCACAATCCAGATATTGAATACAAATTTGCTTGTGGGGTAATAATAGGGGAGATTGGGGCACAGTGGGACATGGGGCACAGTGGGACAAGCCGGCTAGCTCTTTTGTTAAGAACAAGAGGCACATAACATTACTATCAGCAGAAAGCTATCATCCCCATACAACTTCTATATTGATTACATGTAAAACCTATCATTGGTAAAAAATTAGGGATACAAAAATTGTTTTTGAGCAGTCCAAGTAAATTTTTAGGACTGAGGATGATAGTTCGTTATGAGAAGTTTTCAGCAGTACTTCATCGCTGTTTTGTTACTACTGAGAGAGGATGGACTAAGGTACACTTTAATTATATCGATTTATTATCGCAGCTGTATGTATTAGTTTTTTGTCATAAAAAGGAATATTTGCTGGGGCACACTGGGACAATAATAATCAAATGGTGAAATTTCCTTTCATCCTAAAATGCCATCAAAGTGCATTATTTTGTTTCCTAGATGGTAGTATTTGCTAATTCTATCAGATTTGATGAGTTTTACTACAATTTTCAAAGTCAAATGCTTTCATCGGGACGACAATCGCACAAAATATTTTTTTCCTCAAATTTGGCTCCTGGGAAATATTTTACGTAAAGCAGGGGCCTAAAATATCAACTAACTTAACCACCGCTGTTGAATCTTCTAAACTCCTATGAAACATATTAGTATATACTTCTTATAAAATGTATTTTCATTATTGTTCCCCCCCCCCCACACTTTTTGAGACTGCAATGTTATAAGTCCTATCTTAGATAGCACCAGTCCAGCATTTAACATGGCCGATATAGAGTTCAGCCCCCCCACTTTCAAACGTGCTCCGAGGCGCCTGTAAGTATAAGTTATAACGAGAGTATACAAGGCTACACTACAGGACAATAATAACAGAGATTTTTACAAAAAGGTGAAAAATGTCCCGGTGTACCCGTACCCCAATCTCCCCTACTTAGTCCACCCCTTTCTCTGCACCGAGTACTATGTATGACAGATATATTGCATTGTGACGGAGTGGTATTTCGTCTTCAGATTCAGGCAAGTGTTTCTCCCTCTCAATAGCAGATTGGTTTTATAGCCGAATTCGCTAGGCCTATCCTTCGCTAACCATTGGCACGAACCAGTGTGGCCGAGGCTGTACAAACTGCATAGCCTAGGATACGAAGACAGGCTCGGAATATATCCAAAGTAAATGATATTCATACTCCTTATTATATACCTTCAAGAGGGATATCTCTGTTATCACCTATCGATACATCATCCGAACGCATGGCACGATCATACGTAGAAACTTCTGCTCGTAGCCATGCGGTAACGGGTGCTATCTGAGTGTAATAGGGCGTTTCCCAAATGGTCACATTCGACTGGTCCCGTTACATCCGACATCGGTGCAATCACATTCATACAACGAAGACACACCTCCAGAAAGCGATCGATTGAAATGATCCCATGGTGGGCCTCGAAGTGCCCCCATCACAAAATAAAAAGCATATCATTTTCCTGTGGTCTGCCGCTGATTTTATTTTGTTTTCAAATATGTTAGGCCGTTTGTAATATGATTTCTCTTAAGATAAACAAAGAAGCATGCTCCACTAGAGTGAGAAATAAAATAGCTAATTTGCACAACTTCGTTTTGGTCTCGCGTAGACTCCCCCAGTCTTGCGCCTCGTGAAACTAACATGTCTGCATGTCTGAGAAATATTTGAATACAGATAATTTCATTGGCTCGTTTAAATGGGGCCGACATTTGACCTCATGCTTTGGGAACAACTTTCGAACTGGATTATCTCCCTCTAGATAGATGGCGCCGTGTGAAATACATGCCGAATCACAACGATAGTCTAAGGGTAGTGTTAAGTGAAACGTGAAATGCCCTTAGCAAGCTAAGATGCTATCGATATTATGTAGAGAGGGGACTCATACACGTACGAAACTATTTCTAGCTCTCTAAGATAAGTAATAGATCAAGCGCATCTGGCGGCCGATTTAGGGGCGATAATTAACTCTGTTAAAACAATTCCTGGTTATCTCACCTGATTCGCACATTTCTGCCCCTAAACAGGACCCCAGATGCCCTTTTACTACTTATCAAATTGACGTCACTATGACGTTAAATCCGGTCACGCGACATCCGGGTCACAGGTCACATCCGGGTCAAAAGGTCAAAGGTCACTTCCGGTCACGTGGCGGCCCAGCAGCGGGAAGCTTTCACCTTCTTCTACCCGATAGGTTCATTCTGGCGCACTGGACAATGTTAGTCCCAATGGGGAACCACTCATGGACATTTGCGGTATGGGGTGTGACCCCTTGTTTTTGGCAGGCAGATCGGGGTGGACGTTTTGGGGTCTAGGTGGACCCATGGTGGTCCGATTGGGTCGTGTGAGGTATCATCGTAAAGCATTTGTGGGTGAGCATCCAACTGAATGGGTCTGACGTCATTCTGCGCATGCGCAGTTGAAAAAGTGTATCTGAATGGACGGTTGTGGTCGAGATGGCCCCATAGTGGTCCGATTGGGCCGTATGAGGTGTCAATGTGTAGCTCTCGTACGGGACCATCCGACTGGACTAGTTTGTCGTCCGTTTTTAACATTCTGTGCATGCACAGACAGGGAATTGTCGTAAAAGGGCATTGGAAAGGACGTTTTGGGGTCGAGGTGAACCATCCGTGGTCCGAATGGGTCGAGGGAGGTATCAGTGTGAAGCTCCCGTGGGAGAGCATCCAACTGGACGGGGTTGGGGGTTGAAATATCGTCTATCTGCGCATGCGCAGTAGAAAAAGAGTATCGGAATGGACGTTTGAGGTCGAGATGGACCCATAATGGTCCGATTGGCCCGTGGCAGGTATTATTTTGAAGTCGGATTGGACTGGTGTCTAGTCCGGTTTCATCATTCTGCGCATGCACAGTCTGGTTGTAGTATAATAGAAAGCAGGCATTTTGGGGGTTCGTGGGGGACTGTTGAGTGATTGAGGAACCATTCTTAGTCCAAATGGACCGTGTGGGGTGTCATCTTGAAGCTCTCGTGGTGTAGACCACGACTTGAGGCATGCCCATGTCATCCGTGACGTCATTGATGACGTTGTCAGTACGTGTGGTAGCGAAAGCGGGCGTTTTGGGGGTGCGTGGGAGGGGGAGGGGTGCTTGAGCGATTGAGGGATCATTCTTCATCCGAATGCGTCGTGTGAGGTGTCAAAGTGGAGCCACGACTTGAGCGATGTCCACGTCATCTGTGACGTCATCAGTAGGAGTAGTAGCCATCGTGGGCATTTTGGAGGTGCGTGGGGGTGTGTTTGAGGTAGAGATGAACCATCCGTGGTCCAAATGGACTGTGTGATGTGTCAAATTGAAGCCCTCGATGTGTAGATCACGACTTGAGGGATGTCCACGTCATCTGTGACGTCATTGGTGACGTCATCAGTAGGAGTAGTAGCCAAAGTGGGCATTTTGGGGGTGTGAAGGAAGGTGCTTGAGGTAGAGATGGACCATCCGTAGTCCAAATGGACCGTGTGAGGTGTCATCTTTTAGCTCTCTGCATGTAGACGACGAATGGTATGGTTTTTGTTTGAAGTCATGTGGGAGCGTCCAATTGGATGGTTGTGGGGTGGGAATATCGTCTACCTGCGCATGCGCAGTAGACAAAGAGTATGGGAATAGACGTTTTTGGGGCGAGATGGGCCAATATTGGTCCAAATGGGCCGCGGGAGGTGTCAATGTGTAGCACTCGTGGCTTCGACTGGCGTGGAACGGACGTGGGTATTGATGGCCACTTGTTTATGCTCGTAACCTATTGTACAGAAAACACACGAGACAGGGTTTTGGGTGAGATCTCATTTTTTTGTTTTTTTTTATTCAAGAACAACAATGAAAAAAAACAACAACGTGAGAACAACCACGTGAAAACTGAAACCCAGAACGGGCTTGTACATTGAAATGGTTAGAACTTAAGCCAATAACGGTGCTTGTACATTGAAATGATCTACGGCCCAGTCATCCACCAGTACGTCTCGGTCCTCGGCCTGAGGGTACTTGTCAAATATCTGTACGATGGTGGGTAGCGTTCGTCCCCGGCAACGGTGGTAGAGGTAAAACAGGCAGTACTGGCCGCACACGCTACTGCCCAGGCCTTGCAACGTTTGACTGATCCAACACCACGTCTCTATGCCTTCGTTCATGAAGGCTGTTAAATCGGGATGAAGGGGTGGCAGGCCGTATGGGTCAAAGTAATCGCCCTGCTGTTCTGTCAAGTACACGGCCACCCAATGTTGACCGGGACGATCCATCGGGTCTGTGTTGATGACGTATGCGGCAGGATACACATCATCTAGCGGGAACACGCTGCTACTGTCCGTGTATTGGTCGCATTGTCGGCTGCTCTTGTCAAATCAGAAGTTAATTGTGCTGACCTCAGACTGCACTTGTCCAATCAGAAGCCGACCCTCAGAATAAGTATAAGCCATGTTGAAGGACTGAACACAAACTGTGAACGTCTTTCGGATTGATGGGGATCAACTGACTATGGAATCTGAAGACTCGACCACAATGCTGGCATTCATGGGTGAGTGCCTTATGGACCGAGCGCTGATGCCATTTATCTACTGCGCATGCGCAGATGGACGATATTTCCACCCTACGTGCATCCAGTTGGACGCGCCCCCACGAGGGCTTCACACTGATACCTTCCACGACCCATTCGGACCACTATGGGTCCACTCCGACCCCAAAACGTCCCTTCCAATGCCCTTTTCAAACAATTCCTTGTCTGCGCATTCATAGAATCTTGAAAACGGACAACACACTAGTCCAGTCGGATGGTCCCCCACGAATACTTCACGATGACACCTCATACGCCCAATTAGACCATTATTAGCCCACCTCGAGCCCAAAACGTCCATTCAAATACACTTTTCCTACTGCGCATGCGCAGAATGACATCAGTTCCACTCTACATCCATTCAGTTGGACGCTCCCCTACGAATGCTTCACGATGACACCTCGCACGACCCAATCGGACAACTATGAGTCCACTTAGACCCCAAAACGTCCACCTCGATCTGTCTGCCTACTGCGCATGCGTCATCAGCACTTTTCAAAAAAGTCAACGCACGGTCTCGAGACTCCTCCCATCGTGTTCTACAGCTCGAGTCAGAAAAAAACAAGGAGCCACACCCACTACCGCAAATGTCCATGAGTGGGTTTCCCATTGGGACTAACATTGTCCACTGCGCCAGAATAGACCTATCATGTCCTATCCCGCACTGGGCCTCACGTGACCGGAAGTGACCTTAGATCTTTTGACCCGGATGTGACCTGTGACCCGGATGTCACGTGACCGGATGTGACGTGATAGTGACGTCAATTTGATAAGTAGTAAAAGGGTATCTGGAGGCCTATTTAGGGGCAGAAATGTGCGAATCAGTAGAGATAACCAGGAATTGTTCAAACAGAGTTATCGCCCCTAAATATGGCCCCAGATGCGGTTTATATACTACTAAGATACGTTCAGACCAACAATCCACGAATTTGGTAATTTCTTGGACACAACGGTTCCTGATAATACTGCATGACCTAAGGACGCCAGTTATTGTCTCGGTTGACGAAGAGATGAATATTTAGCAAGGTTCAAACTATACCATGTTGGATACGTCAGCTTGATTGGTGAATTCCATCACAGAACAACAACAAAGTACAAAACCACAAGTGGGCCTGCGACAAGAAATACGCAGACTTCTCCACCTTAGGTCGGTCTGTTTTACATATTCTATAGCGATGCGAGGAGCTGCTTTTTGGAAGAGTCATATAATGCTATATATATCTCTCGGCTCACTGAGATCTCCAAGTCCAGATCATAATAAACCCATTGTTCTCATCACTACTTCCACTGGTTACCAGAAACTCTTGTGGAACATATGGGTCCATTCAGCATGTGCATGACTAATCAAAGTATAGTTTCAGACGAACTATCATTAATCTATGCAAATTCCTGGGAAGATCAATGCGAATTTCTTTTCCAAACAGTTTTTAATTTCAAATAGTTACCAGCAGTTTTTAATTTCAAAAGGTTACCTTCTTAGGGGGAAAAATACGTTTCATTCGCATTGCCGTTCCCAGGAATTTGCATAGATTAATTATATTTCATCTGAAGTGGTACAGTGGTCGAATTCCAATACTCAAAAATCAGTTTGATTACCAATGCACAAACCATTGTGACCGAGACAGTAGAGAGGTTGTTGTCATTTTCAGTCAGCTTTCCATCTGTTGGATAATATGGAAATATAGATGTGTGATTTGCTACACACTCATGGTAATCGTGTTAAGTACACCAGTAGTATAGCCTACGCATATTGATACATATTGACCTGGCGTAAGAATCTGGCGTAGAGGTCAGGTGCATTATAATCCCGGCAAAGGTGTGCGCCGTCTCAATAATTTGCATATTGGGGAGGTCATGTGGAGGTCACGTGGTAGTCAATTGCATGGGATATGTATTCCTTCGTGGTGATGCGGTCTGGTGTTGATGCGGTCGTAGAAAACTGCCCCCGCGAACAGAAAGTAGTCCCTTGTCAACCAAGTGACTTCCAATGTTATTCTTTACGAGAAATGTATAGACCCTGGTATCTTTCTAATGATAGGAATGCATGTACTGACCTGTATCCTCTCATCCCGTCCATCATCTGACCTTGGATCATGTTTAGACATGTTAGGGGATTCCTCCGCGGTGATGCGGTCTGCTTCCGCGGACAGAAAGCAGTCCCAAATACGCGGGTTTTCGTGAGAATGTTCGGCAATCTTCAAGGACGAGAGGGGCCCCTAGTGGACCGATTGGGGCGAGAACAGTGATTGAATGCATGTACTGTATCTGGGGGGTTTCCATTCATCCGGGTACCCTTGTTTTACAGCCGGGGACTTGTCCATCCGGGTCCTTCAGTGTTTTTCCATGTTATGGAATTTTCGGTCTTCAAGACGACAAGGACTTGTGCGCGATCTTAAGATGTTGTAACGCAAAGTCGTCTGTTGACTCAGGTGATGGTCTCCATAAAACCTAGGCAGATAATAGATTCCAGTTGCGGCTTCTGAGATTTCTCGAAGACATGATAGTCTCTTTAAATAAGACAGGATACAACAAAAACGGAGTCCATGTCAGCTGAATATTAAGCCGATTTATTGTAATTTCATTCCACCTAACTTAGGAATGATCGGCGGCATTTGGCAGGCAGACCAACACAACTTCGTTAACATCGGACCATTCTGTAAATGGTCATTTTCAGAACTGGAGATAGTATATCTATCATCGGACATATGTTGAAGAATTAGCCTTCATTGAGACATGATGGTATTAGTCTTCATTGAGACCCGATGGTATTGGCCTGCCTGATACGCCCCGGTCATCCCTCTTTATACACTGCTATATTTACAAGGTCAAGTTAACTCAAAACTAAATCCTCATACCTTCGGTGCAGTTATGACAAACGGATCAGCCATCTGTCATATTACCTAAACTCACTCGTCAAATTCAGGATGATTCAGTACAGTTACACAAGCAGTTTCTATATCATCCTGTATCAATTGAAATTACATAACTGTTCCTCACAAATAGTTGTGTTCACAATAACTGACCTAAAGGGTCATGAAATAGAATTTCGGAAATAGTTTTGTCACAACATGACATACTGTGATTTAATGTATATCAAGTAGATGATGGGAGCGCGACGTTAAACCTTAATTCTCTCTCTATTCAAGATGAAAAAAATGCACCACGTATTTTAAATGTCTTCGACCAGAAATGTTTGGGGTTTTTTAGCCTTGGAAGTGATGTTTAACACTGGCCTATCTCCCATGGGCATATATTCAGGCCTTCAAGTGCCTCCTATATTTCCTATATATTCCTATATTGTTGAGTCATTCCTATATTTTCCTATATTTTACTCAAAATCTCCTATATTTCCTATATTTTGACCATTTCTCTTGAAAACTTTCATCAATGCTCTGTAATGAGTCATGCTGACATGAGGAAATTCATTTCAGAAAATTTGAGTACCATAAGGTCCTAATGTTAATCTTTGAGGATGAGGTATATTGAATTAGCACAGATGATGCTAGAGAAATCTGATACTTGGTGATAACTATGAAAGACAGTTTGAGACATAACCACAGGATAATTGTGTTTAAATATTTTTGTTGCAACAATATTAAGATACCATGCAGTGGTATGAATTGGCCAATGTGTGTTGTCTTTTGTGCAGAATTAATTTATTGTGAAAACTTTCATCAATGCTCTGTAATGAGTCAAACTGACATGAGGAAATTCATTTCAGAAAATTTTCATTACAGAGCATTCATGAAAGTTTTCACAATAAATTTAAGATTGCATGCATACAAACATTTTCTGAAATGAATTTCCTGAAATTTTCTGAAATGAATTTCCTCGTGTCAGTTTGACTCATTACAGAGCATTGATGAAAGTTTTCACAATAAATTTAAGATTGCATGCATACAGATTAGATTATATAAAATGATAAATGAAAAGTCGAACTTTATGCAATTGTATGGTGGGTAAGAAATTCCATATTTCATACATTCCCCAGAAATGGAAGATAAATGACACTATCAGAGAATTTAGTTCATTCATCTTAATGTAGAAAAACAACATGCATAATTCATTAAAATGATATCCAAATGTCAAAGACTAGTCCGTGTTCAATAGCTAAGTTCGTTATCCGCAAATTATATCGGTCAAATATCTTAAACAATTATTCAGTTACCATAGTCCATGTTCATAGCATAAGGTCATAACTCCATATTTACCCAAAATGTTTCAATGAAAATACTCTAGGTATGTGAGACAACGTGCCAGCCACACGACAAGTGTGGACATGTCAAAACAATTGCTTGAAAACATTTCAAGCGCCGCAGTCGCGAAGTCAAAATAATGTATCAAAACATTACACAAAAAGAAAACAATTGTTGGGAAATGCTTACCTCAGCTTCAAATCCAAAACAGGTTATCAACACACTACATATAACATTTAACTTTATCAAAATGTCAAAACTTCAACCTACATGCAAGATAATGTCAATCAGAACAAACAGAAGCAAAACATAATACATGTAGAACAACAGATAACATATTAATATTTCAAAGTAGTTAAACAAAAAATTAACAAAGAGAAATACAATAAGAAGAGGGGAAGAAATGGTGCTAGAAACTGCATGAGTGATCAGCTCAACAGCAGCCAATACATCATAACTTGACATCAAGTGATAGTACGTTTCATACATGAAAACGCACACCCACTGGCAAGAGTTATGAAAGAAAGAAAAAACAAAAAACAAAATCATTAAAATGGAGGATACAGAGATGGAAAACATAGTCACGTGAAGCAGTCTCCAGAGTACTGTCTAGTGGCAGGTCATGCATTCCAATGTCACTGGGTGAAACAAAAGTGAGAACAATATCTATACAGATTACAACGTGTACAAAAGATACACAAAACCGCGACAATCGTGTAAAAATGTCACGTACCGATACATCAATTGGCATATTCAATGCCTGTTAAGAAGTGGCATCCAAACGGGCAATAATTATTGTAACGTTGCGAATGGCAATGTTAGGCATTTGAATCATATCTGCAAGAAATGCGAATTCTTCAGAATAGAGAGTATCAGATTCCATGTTCTGGCCCACACCAAGAAGAACACACTTATTCCGAAACAGAACTAACATACCAGTTCAGTGCAAGAAAAATCACTATGACGTAATTAGAAAGGATTCACGCGGTGAAACTCTATCAGTTATGACAAAATAATTCTGCACAAATGACAACACACATTGTCCAATTCATACCACTGCATGGTATCTCAATATTGTTGCAACAAAAATATTTAAACACAATTATCCTGTGGTTATGTCTCAAACTGTCTTCCATAGTTATCACAAAGTATCAGATTTCTCTAGCATCATCTGTGCTAATTCAATATACCTCATCCTCAAAGGTTAACATTAGGACCTTATGGTACTCATTATGAAAGCTAGAAGTTTCACGGTTGATATAGACACAATATTCACTGCACTTAAGAAAGTTGTCAATACGTGTTAATTGAAACCAATTTGTCATCCAACATCTTAGACTTATATCTGAGAATCCAAACAACAATAATAAAAATTCAGGATGAGACAAAAACAAATAGCCACATTTTCACAAATATCCAGGCTTCCATAGCCTATACCAAGCATTTATATGCTACAACCACTAGTACGTACATGTAATCAGTGTATCAAGGACCTATCAACGTATACGCGATAATCTTAGTTTCATTTAGCCCAAATGCGTTAAGTGTTTAGCTTACCAGCCACACTAGCTATTATGGGAACTGATCGCGATAAATGTCCTAAGAAAAAAATCATTGTGGAACCACATCACAATATTTACATTCCAAAGGTCAAAGGCTAGATTTACCAATCTGCAAATCACTAAATTTACCAGTCACAAAGAAGTTCTTGCCATTTCACCATTGATTTATCAAATTCACTGGGCATGCAGCATTATCAATAATAAACGAAACAAATAGTGCACAATATACGAAAGATGTCAACAGTTCATATAAGGCATTATTATGGCACATATAGCATGATCGCTCAATACATGTTACCAACCTGTCTGAGGATTAAGTCCAAAATATTCCACGAAAGTTATGAGAAGACAATGTCTCAGAGTTCGTTGGGGTATGGCCATGTCTCTAAATTACAAACCGTTCATCACACGCACTATTGTCAATCAGTGGGAACTTCACAACGTCAGGCAGAAAGTTCGGGGAAGTCCAGGCAGACAATATATCACAATACAGTTATGTTTTCAATCACTATAGCCATCTACAAGGCTCTGTTAAGCAAACCGAATCAAACTGTAGCTGTAGATACTGTTTCTACGGAATGGACTCGTTCCAAAGGTTTCTGGCACACGCTGTCACGTCACCAAGGAAGAGGAGAAACATGTCGCTGTTATAGGAAGGAACGGTGTTTGCGTTGATCTGAGATGATGGACTTCACTCATGGCAGTTATGGACAGCAGTTTGGAATTCCGTTCAGTCAGAATTACAAGGCAGTTCAAGGAGGCATTGAACAGGGTCGCACATTTAACAATGGCCAACAAACAAGGGCACCAAATGTTTTCGTCAGTCACCGTCCCCGTCTGATTTACCGTCTTAATTACCTTCTGCAATAACTCAGTAGGTGCAAAAAGGAAGGATGGTCCTTTACATGTTCTCTTTGCAATTGACGATTGTCCTTGGCCTGAATATCAGTCCGCAGATTGTCCACAAGTTTCGTCATGCCTTGAGCAATGGCCTGGAGCTTTTGCACTTTTACTGGTTCAGCAGCCATTTTGTCCAAAAGTTAGTACTCTGTGTCCCCGGTCGATTTTCATTACAGAGCATTCATGAAAGTTTTCACAATAAATTTAAGATTGCATGCATACAAACATTTTCTGAAATGAATTTCCTGAAATTTTCTGAAATGAATTTCCTCGTGTCAGTTTGACTCATTACAGAGCATTGATGAAAGTTTTCACAATAAATTTAAGATTGCATGCATACAGATTAGATTATATAAAATGATAAATGAAAAGTCGAACTTTATGCAATTGTATGGTGGGTAAGTAATTCCATATTTCATACATTCCCCAGAAATGGAAGATAAATGACACTATCAGAGAATTTAGTTCATTCATCTTAATGTAGAAAAACAACATGCATAATTCATTAAAATGATATCCAAATGTCAAAGACTAGTCCGTGTTCAATAGCTAAGTTCGTTATCCGCAAATTATATCGGTCAAATATCTTAAACAATTATTCAGTTACCATAGTCCATGTTCATAGCATAAGGTCATAACTCCATATTTACCCAAAATGTTTCAATGAAAATACTCTAGGTATGTGAGACAACGTGCCAGCCACACGACAAGTGTGGACATGTCAAAACAATTGCTTGAAAACATTTCAAGCGCCGCAGTCGCGAAGTCAAAATAATGTATCAAAACATTACACAAAAAGAAAACAATTGTTGGGAAATGCTTACCTCAGCTTCAAATCCAAAACAGGTTATCAACACACTACATATAACATTTAACTTTATCAAAATGTCAAAACTTCAACCTACATGCAAGATAATGTCAATCAGAACAAACAGAAGCAAAACATAATACATGTAGAACAACAGATAACATATTAATATTTCAAAGTAGTTAAACAAAAAATTAACAAAGAGAAATACAATAAGAAGAGGGGAAGAAATGGTGCTAGAAACTGCATGAGTGATCAGCTCAACAGCAGCCAATACATCATAACTTGACATCAAGTGATAGTACGTTTCATACATGAAAACGCACACCCACTGGCAAGAGTTATGAAAGAAAGAAAAAACAAAAAACAAAATCATTAAAATGGAGGATACAGAGATGGAAAACATAGTCACGTGAAGCAGTCTCCAGAGTACTGTCTAGTGGCAGGTCATGCATTCCAATGTCACTGGGTGAAACAAAAGTGAGAACAATATCTATACAGATTACAACGTGTACAAAAGATACACAAAACCGCGACAATCGTGTAAAAATGTCACGTACCGATACATCAATTGGCATATTCAATGCCTGTTAAGAAGTGGCATCCAAACGGGCAATAATTATTGTAACGTTGCGAATGGCAATGTTAGGCATTTGAATCATGTCTGCAAGAAATGCGAATTCTTCAGAATAGAGAGTATCAGATTCCATGTTCTGGCCCACACCAAGAAGAACACACTTATTCCGAAACAGAACTAACATACCAGTTCAGTGCAAGAAAAATCACTATGACGTAATTAGAAAGGATTCACGCGGTGAAACTCTATCAGTTATGACAAAATAATTCTGCACAAATGACAACACACATTGTCCAATTCATACCACTGCATGGTATCTCAATATTGTTGCAACAAAAATATTTAAACACAATTATCCTGTGGTTATGTCTCAAACTGTCTTCCATAGTTATCACAAAGTATCAGATTTCTCTAGCATCATCTGTGCTAATTCAATATACCTCATCCTCAAAGGTTAACATTAGGACCTTATGGTACTCATTATGAAAGCTAGAAGTTTCACGGTTGATATAGACACAATATTCACTGCACTTAAGAAAGTTGTCAATACGTGTTAATTGAAACCAATTTGTCATCCAACATCTTAGACTTATATCTGAGAATCCAAACAACAATAATAAAAATTCAGGATGAGACAAAAACAAATAGCCACATTTTCACAAATATCCAGGCTTCCATAGCCTATACCAAGCATTTATATGCTACAACCACTAGTACGTACATGTAATCAGTGTATCAAGGACCTATCAACGTATACGCGATAATCTTAGTTTCATTTAGCCCAAATGCGTTAAGTGTTTAGCTTACCAGCCACACTAGCTATTATGGGAACTGATCGCGATAAATGTCCTAAGAAAAAAATCATTGTGGAACCACATCACAATATTTACATTCCAAAGGTCAAAGGCTAGATTTACCAATCTGCAAATCACTAAATTTACCAGTCACAAAGAAGTTCTTGCCATTTCACCATTGATTTATCAAATTCACTGGGCATGCAGCATTATCAATAATAAACGAAACAAATAGTGCACAATATACGAAAGATGTCAACAGTTCATATAAGGCATTATTATGGCACATATAGCATGATCGCTCAATACATGTTACCAACCTGTCTGAGGATTAAGTCCAAAATATTCCACGAAAGTTATGAGAAGACAATGTCTCAGAGTTCGTTGGGGTATGGCCATGTCTCTAAATTACAAACCGTTCATCACACGCACTATTGTCAATCAGTGGGAACTTCACAACGTCAGGCAGAAAGTTCGGTGAAGTCCAGGCAGACAATATATCACAATACAGTTATGTTTTCAATCACTATAGCCATCTACAAGGCTCTGTTAAGCAAACCGAATCAAACTGTAGCTGTAGATACTGTTTCTACGGAATGGACTCGTTCCAAAGGTTTCTGGCACACGCTGTCACGTCACCAAGGAAGAGGAGAAACATGTCGCTGTTATAGGAAGGAACGGTGTTTGCGTTGATCTGAGATGATGGACTTCACTCATGGCAGTTATGGACAGCAGTTTGGAATTCCGTTCAGTCAGAATTACAAGGCAGTTCAAGGAGGCATTGAACAGGGTCGCACATTTAACAATGGCCAACAAACAAGGGCACCAAATGTTTTCGTCAGTCACCGTCCCCGTCTGATTTACCGTCTTAATTACCTTCTGCAATAACTCAGTAGGTGCAAAAAGGAAGGATGGTCCTTTACATGTTCTCTTTGCAATTGACGATTGTCCTTGGCCTGAATATCAGTCCGCAGATTGTCCACAAGTTTCGTCATGCCTTGAGCAATGGCCTGGAGCTTTTGCACTTTTACTGGTTCAGCAGCCATTTTGTCCAAAAGTTAGTACTCTGTGTCCTCTGTCGATCGTCTGAAGCTGTCGTCTCATGATGTTGTAGTTGTATCCAAAGAAAATTCGTAATCCTGGCAAGCTCGCCATTATGGAATTTTCGGTCTTCAAGACGACAAGGGCTTGTGCGCGATCTTAAGATGTTGTAACGCAAAGTCGTCTGTTGACTCAGGTGATGGTCTCCATAAAACCTAGGCAGATAATAGATTCCAGTTGCGGCTTCTGAGATTTCTCGAAGACTTGATAGCCTCTTTAAATGAGACAGGATACAACAAAAACGGAGTCCATGTCTGCTGAATATTAAGCCGATTTATCGTAAATTCATTCCACCTCACTTAGGAATGGTCCGCGGCATTTGGCAGGCAGACCAACACAACTTCATTAACATCGGATCATTCTGTAAATGGTCATTTTCAGAACTGGAGATATTATATCTATCATCGGAGACATGTTGGAGAATTAGCCTTCATTGAGACATGGCCGTATTAGTCTTCATTGAGACCCGATGGTATTGGCCTGCCTGATACGCCCCGGTCATCCCTCTTTATACACTGCTATACATTACAAGGTCAAGTTAACTCAAAACTAAATCCTCATACCCTCGGTGCAGTTATGACAAGCGGATCAGCCATCTGTCATATCACCTAAACTCACTCGTCAAATTCAGAATGATTCAGTACAGTTAAACAAGCATTTTCTATATCATCCTGTATAAATTGAAATTACATAACTGTTTCTCACAAATAGTTGTGTTCACAATAACTGACCTAAAGGGTCATGAAATAGAATTTCGGAAATAGTTTTGTCACAATCATCACAATAAATTTAAGATTGCATGCAGATTAGATTATATAAAATTGGTAAATGAAAAGTCGAATAAAAGTTGGTGGGTAAGAAATTCCATATTTCACCAGGTGTTACAGTGATTGAATGCATGTACTGTATCTGTGTTTTCTTAGTATATATAACTCTGATTGAGTCAACTTGACCTACTTTCGTGTGGAGGTCATGTGGAGGTCACGTGATCACTATAGTTCAAGGTCATTTGAATGATAGGAATGCATGTACTGTATGCTCTCATTTCATCGGGGTTTTCCACTGGGACTTGTGCGCAGGTGTATGACGTCACTTCCGGTAGGCGTGAATCGGGCGTGGCCTGGATAAGGCTGACCTAGTTCTGGTATCGAATGATAGGAATGCATGTACTGACTTGTATCTGGGGTTTTTCCCTTCATCATATGTTGACTGACCTATATCCGGGTTAGACATCCACGTCTTTGATTGAATGCATGTACTGACTTGTATCTGGGGTGTTTCCATTCATCCGGGTCCTTGTGACCTTGTTTTACAGCCGGGGACTTGTCCATCCGGGTCCTTCTGTGTTTTTCGATGTGTTACAGTGATTGAATGCATGTACTGTATCTGGGGGTTTTCTAGTATATATAACTCTTATTGAGTCAACTTGACCTACTTTCGTGTGGATGTCACGTGATCACTATAGTTCAAGGTCATTTGAATGATAGGAATGCATGTACTGTATGCTCTCATTCCATCGGGGTTTTTCCATTGGGACTTGTGCGCAGGTGTATGACGTCACTTCCGGTAGGCGTGAATCGGGCGTGACCTGGGTATGTCTGATCTACTTCTGGTATCGAATGATAGGAATGCATGTATGGCGGTAAATTCATGAAAATCAGAGCTTCTGAGCGAGCTCACCAGAGCGTTGAAGCGTTAAGCTAAGCGTTGACGGGCGTTGAGACGGGCGTTAAGGCGTAAAGATAGGGCGTTAAGACGGGCGTTAAGGCGTAACGACTGGCGTTGACGGGTGTCACTGTATGTCGATGTATTGGTGGCAATTCCATGAAAATCAGTGCTTCTGAGCTAGTTCACCAGGGCGTTGAAGCGTTAAGCTAAGAGTTGACGGGCGTTAAGGCGTTGAGACGAGCGTTAAGGCGTAACGACGGGCGTTGATACGGGCGTTAAGGCGTAACGACGGGCGTTGACGGGCGTCACTGCATTTCGATGTATTGGCGGCAATTTCATGAAAATCAGAGCTTCTGAGCTAGTTCACCAGGGCGTTGAAGCGTTAAGATAAGCGTTGACGGACGTTAAGGCGTTTAGACGGGCGTTAAGGCGTAACGACGGGCGTTGACCGGCGCCACTGCATTTCGATGTATTGATGGCAATTCCATGAAAATCAGAGCTTCCGAGCTGGTTCACCAGGGCGTTGAAGCGTTAAGCTAAGCGTTGACGGGCGTTACTGTCTAAGTTTGATTGGCTGAAATCTGCGTAATAGCGCGTTGAGACGGGCGTTAAGGCGTAAATATAGGGCGTTAAGGCGTTGAGACGGGCGTTAAGGCGTAACGACGGGCATTGACGGGCGTTGAGACCGGCGTTAAGTCGTAACGACGGGCGTTGAGATACATGCGTTAAGGCGTAACGACGGGCGTTGACGGGCGTTGAGACGGGCGCTAAGGCGTAACAACGGGCGTTGACGAGCGTCACTGCATTTCGACATATTGGTGGCAATTCCATGAAAATCAGAGCTTCTGAGCTAGTTCACAAGGGCGTTGAAGCGTTAAGCTAAGCGTTGACGGGTGTTGAGACGGGCGTTAAGGGCTAACGATAGGGCGTTAAGGCGTTGAGACGGGCGTTAAGGCGTAACGATGGGCGATGTGACGGGCGTTGAGACGGGCGTTGGGCACGCCTTACGGGCGCTGGGCATGCCTCACTCACTCAATCACTCACCATCGTTAGTGCGTCCATGCGTTAAGACGGGCGTTGGGCACGCCTCACTCACTCATCGCATGTTCTACGGTCCCCGGATGTAAAACCAGGGTACCCGTATGTAGACAAGGACCCGGATGAATGGAAAAAGACTTTCTTGAGATTTAGGGTTTAAAGTTTTCATTGAATTGATGAATGCATCAAGTGTAGGCCATGTTCTAAAATTTTCGGCAAGTACTCTGACGGCAGCTTACCGTAAAAAGGACAAACTATAAAATGTTGGGACCCTTAGAAATCTGATAAAATGTTTTTCCCAAGGATTATTTTATTCAGAGTTATGTAATCCTTCAGTGTTGAAAAGCAACAACCCCATTGAGAGAAGTATTAATATGATCATGGGGATTTTAAGCTTGTGTTTTGATGAAAGGGGATTATTATTGTATTAATTCGTGACTGGAATTATTCAGGTATTTGTAAGTGGTGGTCCAAGCTACCTTCTTCTGACAGATTTGGACTGTGGAACAAGTTACAACCAGTATGATTGTTATAGACGACATGCGGTCATCCAACAATATCTTAACAATATACCCTCATACCAACACCGAAAAGAAAATATTCAGTTCTGGACGAGAGTGACCGAGTCGTTGAAGTTTATAGCAGAAATATCAAACGGGCTCGAATTTCAAAACTGCGAAACGATGCCGCGAAATTTGTCCTGTATTCCAGAGATAATATAGCCACGTGAACAGATCCTGTTTATCGCTGACAACACCAAAGCTGATCTCACCTGGTCACTCGACATGAATAACGTTCTGGGGAATTCCATCAATGAAACTGATAAATCAGGTAGGCCTATAGTGAGTGGTCGGCTGATTCAACAGGAATATTTTTTAAATTTCTTGTATTTTTAGCAGAATATCTGTGATATACTAAGGGGTTCTCATAAGAATATCGGAATGATGTGTCTTTTTAAGGCACAAAAACTCCTAGCAGTGTGAAAGGAAGCAATGTCCCAGAAAACAATGCCCGCTTTCAGGTTTGTCTTTGGACCAGTATGTCTTACCGGAGTTGCAAATCTGGAATAAATGCCTTAGCTGCTTCAAAAGATAGGAAGCATTTATTCCTCACCGATATGCTTTCCTTTTACACCGGTACCATGCGGAAATGTCAGAGAGAGCTCCTTAACTTTGTGGGACAGCTCACTTTTGTTGAGGTCGAAGGTTCGTTACCGGATAATAAAGAGAAAATTCCACAAATTCAGCAAGATTTTACCAAAAAAAAAAAATCTGTCCATTTTAATTACTCGTCTACTTTGAAGCTTGTCAAAAATCAGTACCGTAGTTAGCTTTGCATAATTTTTTTTTTGCAGCGTGTAGAACAAACTGAACAAAATGACTACTATTTCTCCATGATACCGATAATATATCACGCTTGAAATAACTTTGTAATTCTCTTCATATAAAACTCCAGTACATTTGTTTCATGTACCGGGCCTTAACTAAATAGGGAGACGTCAAATGTATTCAGGCTCACTGGCATTAAGGTCATTGGTGCCGTAAGAAGTAATAACAAGCGGTCCGTGGGATTGTGGCTTATATCCAATGCCCAGTGAATTGCCGAATGATAAACCGCGCACATGAATGTACACGCCATCGTTGACCTCAGTGCTTGTGAACATCGTGTCCTGTGTAATTGAGGCCCGATGTGTATGAATCAACTCTACAACAAGAACAACTGTACTGGCTTTTTATATGGAAAGTTATTAAGAGGGTTTTATATGGAGAGTTATAAAGTTATTTCAAGCGTGATCGATATCACGGAGTATTGGTGGTCAATTTGTAGAGTTCAGTTTGTTCTACATGATGCAAAAAAAAAAAAAAAAAAAAAAAAATAAAAGAATAAAAAAATAAAAAGAGAGTTCATGCAGGTGGGTGTAAACTACTGATTTTTGACAAGCTTCAAAGTAGACGACTAATTATATATGGTGGTTTGAGATGATAGAATCGATATTGCCAGGATTATAATTATTACACTTTGTCTGTTTCAGTTGTCCAATTGATGGGGCAGAAGGCCGCCATAGTGCTGATGATAGCATTACCTATAGTTATGGTGTTTACCCTCATATATAGTATAGATTTTTTTCTGTACCGCCGCCGAAGGACACTTAGTCGCTGTATGACCGTCGAAAGATATCAACGCATTGGGCTGGTGACCAAAGGACCCCGACTCTGGGACAGGTTTTCTGACACGCAATCGAACTACTCTTCTTATTGTCAATGGCCAGGGGAGGAAAATACGACTGGAATCGATTCGTCGTTTGAGATTCCTCTCGAAAGTTGCGATTTCACTGGAGAAGAAGTCGAATTATCTTTATTGTCAACCAAACAGACATTTTCTTCGAGTGTATGTGACAGGCATTATTTGAAACCGTGAACAGATGTTTATATGTGTTTGTCTCTTCCAGTCGACCATTATGTAGGAAGATGCATACTTCATTTATTTTGTTATCATACTTGCGTAATATATATTGGTTATTTCATCAGCAAAGCCTTAATGTTCTATGGTCATACATGTATGTGAATCTACCGGAAATGTCAATCTGCTGTGAATATCATTTTGGTTAAAGGTATCATATTTTTTATTTTTTGAACATTCAACAATGCCTACCAAAATGAATACAAAACAGCAAAATTCAACTTTAGCTTGGTCTGATTTCCGTTTTGATATTCTCAGATTTTACATTACATCTTTGTAATGGACTGATTTCACACTATTGATCACGAAAGGCGAGGTGTATAGAAAGTGTAATCTCGTGGGGTCGTGAAGAGGAATGAGGTGAAAGCGGGATGGAAGTGGGAGAGCTAAACTTTGATCTGGGATGTCCTTGAGCTTGTGGTTGATCATGGTCACGTGACTTTTACGTCATCAGTAGTAGAGAAAGCACAATTCGGGTTGGTTTGGGTTCACAAGTGTGGGTGGTGTGTGGGTTGTAGAACCTCGGGAGTACACACTGGGCCGCGGAATTTGAATGGGAAGCGGCCCTTACACAAGAATTTCAAAAAAAGCTTGGGTGTACACAGCTGAGCGTCAATCCACATCATTCAAGCAGTCCACTGCTATTTGTAACACCTAGACACAGCAAGAACAAATTATTGAAATAATTCCAAACTATGTTCAATCCATCCATACAGTGAGTATATTAATATATTGGAATTAGTTACAATGACGGACTCTATAATATCGTTTATCCTAAAGCAAAAGACAGGCCTGCAAGTGGCTCACAGTGAAAATGTAGGAGGAAATTTGCCAAAATATAGGAATTCTCTTTATAAAATATAGGAAAATATAGGAAATAAAGGCGTGTAAGACAGGTCACTACTACATTGTATGTTTCAAACTTAGTAGTTTTCTGGTGTTTAATCAATTTTTTTCCACTGAATGCGGTCATGACATGGTTCTGCTGCTTGGTTCAAGAAAGATACATTGAAATGTTTTCTTAAAAAATTCTGAAATGTATTTCCTCATGCCAGTTTGACTCATTTCAGAGCATTGGAGAATGTTTTCATGAGAAAACTTCAAAATATAGGAAATATTGGAGGTTTTGAGCAAAATATAGGAAAATAAAGGCAGGACTCAATAATATAGGAAATATAGGAGGCACTTGCAGGTCTGAAAAGAAGCAAGTAAACAGCCAACTTATTGCTGATCTTTGATGAAGTGACCATCAAACAGATAGAAAGTCCATTAATAAGAAGTACTTAAATGTGAATTAATTGTAATCACACCCAACACTTGAGCTTTTAACGATGTGAAATGTTGGCCACCAATATTTGAAAATTTTGACTATTTTCTACACTTTTCTGAGCATTAACTCTACAGAACTTAAATGTCAAGTCATCAGTTCAGCCAATCAGTGATGCCCACAGCTTTAGTCCTCGATCACCTGCCCATTCAAAAGTTGCTACTCACATCTCTATAGATCCTGCAATTTAAATCAGTGGAGGAGAAAATATCTTTGATCTTGACATTCAGATGGTATCTGTGATAACCAGGTTAGCCATACTCGGACATCTAGATTCAGAACAACTCTGTGCAACGGCTGTAACAGCCCCCACCATACTCGTGTATACAGAGAAACAGGCCCAGGAAAATCTTTTATCAAGATTCAATATGTCTGGAGTCACACAGACATTTTGAACACATATTAACACCAGGCCATTCATATTACAGGAAATCCAAATTACTTCCGATACCTTTATTCAGACTAAATAAAAGCCAACTACATGTACAATGTGTTCAAATTTAATGAGACACTGGACGGAATAACATAATGGCTATGAACTAAGACAAATGAAGTGTAAATTATTGAATGTCAGTGAACACACTATATTGTCCTCTTGAGATAATGCTGGATACAAAATGAATGTACCACAGTCCTTTATATGTGACACTAGACTATAGTCCATCAAACACAACCAAATTATTGGGTTGACACATTCTCAAGAGTTAGTTAAACAGTTCAGTGTTTTGGTGAATTGTACCTTTTAGGCACAACATTACATCCCAGAACAGACATACAAGATAACATGGAAAACTTCCAAAATAAAGCTCTAACAGTATGTAACAGTATTTCTGAAAGTCATAGGAATTTTACAGAACCACATGAATGGCATACATAGTGTGAATTATGCTCCAAATTAGCAAAATCATAAACCTGGTACTAGTAAACTTGAAAGTGTTTCGTACTGACCCAAAACTCTGGAGATATTTTGTATGAATTATGAATTTGGGGACCTTTGGTACAAACCATCGGAAAAAAGAATCTTTGAATTACAATTTCTTCACTCCAAACTTCCGAAGAGTAGAAGAGGACAATCTACGAAAATGAATTAAAGTGATCGTAAACCCTCAAGTAAAGTTTCCATCAAATGAAAGACGATTGGAAACAGTGTTCGAAAATATTTATTGTAATTTTCTACGATTTTATTACACAGAGTAAACTGCAAATAAAGCATGGTATTCTATGGTGGTCTGTTGCAATCATATCTAGATCCAGTGACATCACACTGCCTTAATACATATATTTCAAACATTGTATGCACTTTCCAATTCTTGATTCAAGCTAAAGGTGTGCATACTTTGAGTTTCAACACAGACTCACCATTCTAATGTGCATGTTTCATCAAAATCTGGGAGATGGTACCTCATGAGTGTCAAGTCAATTTGAATCTTGCATTTAATTTCCCCATTTGGTGAAAAATGCACATTGGAACAGCGAGTCTGTGTTGAAACTCAAAGTATACATACCTTTAGCTTGAATCAAGCATTGAAAAGTGCATACAAAGTTTGAAATATATGTATTAAGGCAGTGTGATGTCACTGGACCTAGATATGCTTGCAACAGACCACCATAGAATACCATGCTTTATTTGCAGTTTACTCTGTGTAATAAAATCGTAAAAAATTACAATAAATATTTTCGGACACTGTTTCCAATGGTCTTTCATTTGATGGAAACTTTACTTGAGGGTTTACGATCACTTTAAGGAATACTAAAAACCAAGACAGTTTGATTTCTAACATGAAGTGCACATGACGCGATCCCGACAGATGGATCAAATATAATGTAGACAGATGGTTGCATAGCTTGAAATTGGACATTGTACAAGGTTACATAGATATATATACATAGATGTGACTATATATACTTACTGGCCAAAAAATTCTCAGAAAATAGGGGAATGTAAATAAGTTAACAATCCAAGTTGGAAAAAAAAACCCAAAACAGACAGATGATGTTCCACAATTTGAAAATATGCAAAAAAAAGGAGCTTGTACACAACTGAAATATAGAAAGTTTGAAAAAAAAATCATCTGAAAACTGGCACATGGAAGGAATGACAGGGAGTCCAGGCCAAATATGACAAGGCAAGAATTGAGCAATTCAACACAAATGGCACTCTCAATACATAACCTCAACACTAACCCTATTAGAGAATGAATAGAAGAAAATGGTAAATTGATGAACCAGTATCAGCAGACAAAGGATCATGAGGATGATTGATGTGTCAATCCTGTACTTGCACTATAATTGAAGTTAATCCTTAGACAATAGATCTGCCCTGAAAGCAGCAGCAGGTGCATTGACACGTGGCTCCCAGCAGTTCATTCTTCTGGTCTCTTTTCTATCTCAGCTCTTCAGCATGCAGGCTTTTTTTTAACCATTAATAACTGGTGTAAATATGGTAAATATGGTAAATATGGATCAAATTATCCTACTATTCCAAGAAAGGAACATTATGCTTGAATTTATGATACTTAAAAATATTTCCTATGCTGAAGAGATAGGAAAGAGAGCAGCCACATGTTTGCTGATATCGGGACAGATTTGTTTTCTAAGGATTAACTTCAATTTTAGTCCAGGATTAGAAGAACAGAGAGATAGAAGGATGGGTAGATATATTCACACCACAACAATACACTAAAGTTTTTGCCAGAAGTATAAATCTATAAAATAGTGGAATATGTTGACAGTAGTTTCTGAAAGGGTAGATCTCACAGAATGATACAAGAACTACAATAATTATGTTATTTACTGAATACACATATACCCTTTATGATGCTTAACATACAATGCATTGAACACAGTGATAATGCCAGTACATACAGTCTATATTATAAAAATGACTAATTATGTAGTTCTAAACACAACTGTTATATGTTCTGGATTTCTTTATTTTGTGAATGCTTTTGCATATTATTCACATTTATCACATTAAATTCAGTGTATTAAAAATTTTACGTAAATATTTCACTGTGTAAGCGGACGAATATATTACATCTTTCTATATAATTTCTTATCATGTGAATTGATAGATATTCCGACAGATGACTAATTTATTTCTCTCACAAATTATTTCACTCTATACATATATTTCAATACTGTACATAATTACAAACAGCTTGAAATAAAAAATAAATAATATAAATTATGAATGTTAGCACTTGTCCAAATGTTAATATTATATGATATGAATGGATGGAGAGATAATTTAATGGACATACATCATGTACATGTATGGAATGAATGAAGTTTACACAACCATTCACACTTATGGCATAGAATTTTTTCCTCAACATAGTCCAAACCAACAACCCTGAGTTCACAACAAACCATTGTAAAATAAAGTATAAAGAGCAGGTGAAAAGAGGATACAGTGTTATCCTGACTTTTGTAGATCTATGAGTGTAAGACCAACAGTAACAATATAAGATCCTGCATTCCACCTGGCGGGTCCAAATTTATGAATGAGAGATCCTGAAGGATCTTGGCGCCCACCATTGTCCGATAATTGTAAGCTAATGACGAGAGGATCTTTTTGTCCATTGTTACTGAGAACAAACGATTGATTTGTAATTTTGTTTGCAGAATTTCGAATTTGAGTGAAAAAGATTGAATAAGGGACACTGGAAAACACCAAGATATTATCTTTCCAAGTTTCAGGAGTTTCAAGATTTCTATAAACTGTACTTGATGTCAGTTGTTATAGTACAAGTGAAATGAGCAAAGTTAGTCTGAAAGTGAATGTCCGGAGGATCCTTCGTCTTGTAGTATTTTTTATTTTTTTTGCACGTGTCATCATTGGGTACTGGAAGCAAAGACAAATCTTTGACACTTTGGCATGAGCTATGAAACATACTTACAATTTTATAATTAGGAACAAATGCTAATTCTGTTCTGTTTACTGGGCTAGTTTGAGATATCTTTTAAGATACCATGCTCGAAAATAGTAAGATGGTACAAAACTTAATACTGAGTCTGAAGGGATCTGGTCTGTGCAGTAATGTTGAAACTCTGAAAGTGTCTGAATCCTGATGATCTCCCTTGGATCGAAACACGCAGTAGTGTAGTTGTCGAGTTGAACTCCTTGATATAGACGGCGATGGTATGGATATTCTCTATAGTGATGCAACGTCACAACTCGGGAATACCATATTAATTTGAAGCATAACTTGGATTTTTAAATCGGACCAAAAAAGGTATCTTGCACAACTAGGCCCCATGTGGGACCTGTGTACCAAATTTCAGAAAGATCCAAGAACTAGTTCCTGAGAATTCATGATAACAATGTTTCATAGGGAAATTCAAGATGGCCACAGGTGGCCATATTGGATTTTCAAATCAGACCAAAAAAGGTATCTTGCACAACTGGACAACAAGGGGAACCTGTGTACCAAATTTAAGAAAGATCCATGCAGTACTTCCTGAGAAATCACGATAACAAAATCTCATGGGGAAATCCAAGATGGCCACCTGGTCGCCATATTGGATTTTGGAATCGGACCACAAAAGGTATCTTGCACAGGTCGATACTTCATGTAGGAACTATTGTCCTTTGTCTTTGTGTTGTTGAAAAGGCGCAGGTCTAGACACATTGTTGTCTCCAGACTTGGCTATTGTATGCATTGTCTCATGATTCTTACATAAAGTAGGAACCCTTGCACAACTAGACCACAAGGGGAACCTGTGTAACAAATTTGACAAAGATCCATGCAGTAGTTCCTGAGAATTCACGATAACAAAATTTCATGGGGAAATTCAAAATGGCTGCCAGGTAGTCATATTGGATTTTCGAATCGGTCCAAAAAAGGTATCTTGCACAACTGAACCACAACCTGTGTACCAAATTTGAGAAACATCCATGTAGTACTTCCTGAGAAATCATGATAAAATTTCATGGGGAAATCTAAGATGGCCGCCTGGTGGCCATATTGGATCTTCGAATCGGACCGAAAAAGGTATCTTGCAGAACTAGACCCCAAGGGGAACCTGTGTACCAAATTTGAGAAAGATCCATGCAGTACTTCCTGAGAAATGACGATAACAAAGTTTCATGGGGAAATCCAAGATGGCTGCCTGGTGGCCATATTGGATTTTCGAATCGGACCAGAAAAGGTATCTTGCACAACTAGATCCCAAGGGGAACCTGTGTACCAAATTTGAGCAAGATCCATGGAGCAGTTCCTGAGAAATCGCGATAACAAGAATTGTTTACGGACTGACGACGGACCACGGACGAAAAGTGATTTGAACAGCCCACCATCACCACAGCCCACCATCTGGTGATGGTGGGCTAAAAATGTGAGGCTATGGGATGTAGCAAGACTTAGTTTCGGAGATAGAGAGTGGACATGAGTTACTTGGGGACGAGGACTACCCCGATTAGTAATGGACATGTCCCAAAAGTGTACTATGATGTAAACTTTCAGAATATATGAGGCTATGGGGTGGCCTTTGGGCAAGGCTTAGTTCGGGAGATAGAGGGTTGTGCTTAGTTCCTTAGTTCCATAGATACTGTATGTGTCTCATAAGTGTACAATGATGTAAGTTTTCAGAATATATGAGGTTATTCAAGCGCCTAATAGCAATGTATAGTTCAGCCTTATAGCAAGGCTTAGTTCAGGAGATGAGAGTGGGGATTAGTTCCCTGGGGGTGGAGACTATCTCACAGGTGTAATGGATGTGTCCCATCAGTATGCTTAGCAAGTCTAGAAATTTTTGACCACCCAGAGGGGGGAAAGAAAAGCAGCCCATAGGAAAAATTGGGCAAAGCTTAGTTCTGGAGATTGAGGGCGAGGCTCAGTTCCCTGGGGCGGGGACAACACCCAAGGGGTACTGAATGTGTCACATAAGTTAATGGATGCAATTATATCAAAGTTTGTTCTCAAGTTATACAGACAAGTCCATTAAATGGACCCTCCCTCTCTCAGCAAACTTCTATTAAATTCATAAATGATGGGGTTTTTTTTCATAACAGTTAAACTGAATGTAGATATTTGACAACAGGAGATACAACTTTATATGGCAAATGGTATCCAGGGAAGATAACTCTGCTTGCCAAAAGGTGGGTTTTGGGAATCTTAAACCTCACCTTTGACCTAATGATCTTAAAATCTATAGGGCGAAGGCTATTCCTCAATTATATCTTCATTCAAACACACTGAAGATAACTGTTATCTGTTATGCTCCTCAAACCAGCATTGGTCCTATGTTCTCCCGACTCATGTGTAAGCTAGAGGGCAGTTTTATTGATAGCAGTCAGGTTTGACATTGATTTTCTTCTGTAATATGACATATTCATTTGGAAACTACTCCGCATTTGTATGAGAAATCAGACTAATACATGTAGCACAATATTTGGATAACAAATATAAAGTGCCTCTAGCAGCCAAGACTGAGGCTTAAAGATGCTGACCTGAATCTGTGAGGGAACAAGGAATGTAAGTATTGGGATGTATAGCTGATGCTGATTTATCCAGTGAATCCTCTGTAGGCTCCATCTGACACAATATAAAGCTGTACAGCTGTAGTCTAATGTTGAGCCATCCTTCAGAAAATGAAGACCTGGGTACATCAGAGTAGCCAGTGGTCAGTCCACCCAGGTGTACACTTACACAATATCAGAAAATATCAGTGAATGTTTTAAAGATCCGTCCAAATACAGACTGTCCATCATCTGTTTCCATCAAGAATATGCAGTAGTTTACCACAGTGGTTAACAACACTGTTAAAACTGCCCGTGGAGCTCTTCATGCTGGAGGAGAGAACACTGGCAGGTCGGGGCGAGGCACTGGATGTGGGTGGGCGTGGTGTGTGACCATGTGTCAGGGCAGCAAGTTTGGTCACAGCCTTCAGAGAGATCATCTCCTGCAACACAACAGCCACATTCTAGATATGGTACTTGTACTGCACAATCTAGCTTGTCTATTTCTCTAACCGGTACTGCAAATGCCTTATTATTCAAGCATGTGGGAAATGAAGCCTAGAATTTCAAATTTACTCAAAATCAGTGAGAATTGCTAGGATCTTAGACATTTGCATTCATTATTTGTTCTTTCAAACCATGATGGCACACTTAGGAATGATGTATCAATCTTTAATATATAGTTATTTCGAAGAAAGCTGGAGTATACATGAACCATATAACATGATATAACCTGTATCCCATACATGTAGGAACAGATGACTAATGTGACGACTGGTACCATACATTATATCATTTACCATACTACTGTAGATGCTTTATTATTCGTGGAAATTATCTTTCGTGGTATCACTCTCAATATTTCTCTGTGTGATCTAACATTCACGTTCATCAGTCATGTCAGTGCTGATTGACCAGGAAATCGGTGGTTTATTTTGCAATCTGTTTTCTGTAGGTAGCTGTTACTGAAAACAGTTAGTGTATTTACAGCTAGCTGACTTATCACTGTGGTATCATATCACAGGGAGAGAAGACTGATTTAAATACTATAACTTACAGCTGGGGTTTAGATATACAGTATAATTATATTCCTATATTGTGAAACACTCTGCCAGAAAATCCTGCCTCAGGTGAGAATCGAGCTAATGACTTAGGAGATACCTAAAATACAGAAATCAGAGCTTTCAAATGATTGAGAGCGGGAAGCTGATTGACACAGGTTTTGTTGAAACAACTGTTACTGTGTCAATTTTAGACATTACCAGGTGCCCGTGTGTTATGATATCTGCCTAGGATAATATATCAATTCAATGTTGAATATTTCTCAATAAAACAAATCATCTTATTCAGTCCCGAAAGCAGTGTCCCACAAATAATAAGGTATTTCAGTATTTATGTTGTGAGAGTAGTGGTTGTACAGTATTGGTTACCTTTCTCAGGAGTGGTTGTAGTGCCATACTCCTCAATGCTAGTAGAGCGCTGTCCTGTACACTGTATTGACTGTCATGACAGGCTGTGTCCAATAGACTGTAATCACAATACATCAACCAATTAACGAGAGAGAGAGAGTGAGAGAGGGAGAATTGAGGTCTAATGTCGCGTTCAGAAATATTTCAGTTATATAGTGACGCACCCAATTAACACGACAAACCAACTGCTTGGTAAATAAATTCAATTCAATATGAGAATGCTACTGTTAGAGAGAGAGGACTGTAAGGATGACCTATAGTGTCAATATTTACCTGTGAATAACCTTCTCCTTGACTAGGTCAGGACATAAAGCTGGGGAATGTAAGCTTAAGTTTCCACATGCACCTGTGACATTAAATCATAGAATTAGGCTCAAAATTAACACAGATCAAGCATAGTGTTTACATATCCGTGATTTCTTCATAGTTTCCTTATATTTAATAATTAAATTGACAGATTGCAAGATAAGAAAATTGAGTACTACTGCTTGTCCAAACTTTAAATTCCTGTTTTATCAAATTAAATGTACAAATCTGTAGTCAAAGAGATAAGTCATAGCAGGCCCCAAAATTTTGCGCAAACGATCGTTCAGTTCGCCTAGAGGTTACGCAAAACGAAATAAGGGCAAACGTTTTTCATTCGCGTAAAAATGAATCATCGTCAAGTCAATTTACTAAATAAATTATCTTTTTCAATGCTGTCAAAACTGCAAAGTATGAATATCAATACAGTGGAATAAATGTTCGACATCTCGTCCGTGGTGCATGGCAGGGGATATTCTGATTCATTTTCTCACTTTCATTATCTCTGTCTTTTTCATCACTTCCGAATATGCGCAAAGGCCAACTGCGCATGGTTTGGGCGGAAGCTGCATGTTTAATATGGCGGAATTTTGCAGCAAACATCGTGTGTTGAGCAAGGCTTTAAGTTTTGTTTGTAATAAATAGGGTATTTGATCAAGTGATAGTTTTCAATTCACAGGTGTCAATAACTTTATAAAGGAATAGTTGTCATATTATCGCAATCAAGGCAGATTATGGACGGAACATAAGAAGCGAGTCATTTTATCTCTCGCGCACAGCTGGAGACCAGTCATCATAGATGCATGCCAAGTAAAGCCCTGCCGAAGAAGCTGTATTGTTGACATACATGCATGCTGAGTTAAGCCCTGTCGAAGAAGCTGTATTTCTCACCTGGTATAATCCGTCCAATATAAACAAGCGGAGTAGCTAGCAGGTACCCCGCCAAAAAGCTTGTCTGGAAATGGGCTTCTCACACACACGGGATATAATCACCATATATATTTTGTGTGATGGTAAATTGTTGCTAGGAGTGTGGTGTTGTTGATGTGAAGGAGATATAATTGTGAAGGACAATGTTGCAAATTGTCTATGGAAGAAAGGGAACAGGGTAATCGAGAAAGATCATCCGGTGGCATAGTTGTGCCGAAAAATGAGTGACTTTCTTCTGAGATCCCAGCCATCCACTAAGTTTGAAGTTAATCGGTTGAATTGTTCTTGAGATATCGTGTTCACAAGATGGTTGGGATGGAAGGACGGTATGAGGGACGGAAGGACGTTATGAGGGACGGACGGAAAATGTCACACCATTGTGAAGCCATCCCAAGTTTGAAGTAGATCGGTTGAATTGTTCTTGAGATATCTCGTTAACAATATAGTCGACGGCGGCCATTTTGGTTAACGCAGTTTGGTGAAAAACAATTCCAGTCATCTTCTTATTGATGTGAAGTAACTCCCCAGATTTGAAGTCGATCGGTTGAATTGTTCTCGAGATATCGTGTTCATGACATTCTGGAGATGGATGGAATCTAAGATGGCTGACAGCGGCCATCTTGGTTAACGCAGTTTGGTGAAAATCAATTCCAGTCATCTTCTTATTGATGTGAAGTCACTCTCCAGATTTGATGTCGATCGGTTGAATTGTTCTCGAGATATCGTGTTCATAACATTTTGGAGATGGATGGAATCTAAGATGCCTGACGGCGGCCATCTTGGTTAACGCAGTTTGGTGAAAAACAATCACAGCCATCTTCTCACTGATGTCAGGTCACCCTCCAAGTTTGAAGTCAATCGGTTGAACTGTTCTCGAGATATCGCGTTCACAACATTTTGGAGATGGATGGGCTGACGGCGGCCATCTTGGTTAACGCAGTTTGGTGAAAAACAATCCCAGCCATCTTCTCACTGATGTCAAGTCACCCCTCAAGTTTGAAGTCAATCGGTTGAACTGTTCTCGAGATATCGCGTTCACAACATTTTTGGGGTGGTTGGAATCTAAGATGGCTGACGGCGGCCGTCTTGGATAATGCAGTTTGGTGAAAAACAATCCCAGCCATCTTCTCACTGATGTCAAGTCACCCCCCAAGTTTGAAGTCAATCGGTTGAACTGATGTTCTCGAGATATCGCGTTCACAACATTTTTGGGATGGTTGGAATCTAAGATGGCTGACGGCGGCCATCTTGGATAACGCAGTTTGGTGAAAAACAATCCCAGCCATCTTCTCACTGATGTCAAGTCATCCCCCAAGTTTGAAGTCAATCGGTTGAACTCTTCTCGAGATATCGCGTTCACAACATTTTTGGGCTAGTTGGAATCTAAGATGGCCGACGGCGGCCATATTGGAAACGCAGTTTGGTGAAAAACAATCCCAGCCATCTTCTCACTGATGTCAAGTCACCCCCCAAGTTTGACATCAATCGGTTGAACTGTTCTCGAGATATCGCGTTCACAACATTTTTGGGATGGTTGGAATCTAAGATGGCCGACGGCGGCCATCTTGGATAACGCAGTTTGGTGAAAAACAATCCCAGCCATCTTCTCACTGATGTCAAGTCACCCCCCAAGTTTAAAGTTGATAAGTTGAATTGTTCTCGAGATATCGCGTTCACAACATGGTTGGGACGGACGGACGGACGGACGGGTAGCATTTCCAAGTCCCCCTCCCATTTACGTGGCGGGGGACAATTAACCACGATAGAAAGGGGGAACAATAGGCGAAACTTTGCGGGGAGCTATAATAACGGACTCGACAACTCCAGTGTTTTATAATTATCCATGCGGTAATTAACTTCAACCTGTTTCCTAACATTTTCATCTATCCATGTTCCCTGGCCCACTCGCATTCGCAAAGGAAACAAGTATCGTAATAGACTTTAGTTTTCGCTTGCTCAGGCAAAGACTGTCAAAAAACACATCGCACAACACGCTGGATTTACCTCTCGAGATGTATACCACACTGGTCAATATACATACATCTGTTGTTATGCAAAATTCATGCACTTTGTTCACCATTATGCATTTTCGGCCAGATTATCGTTGATGCATAACCATTTTGCCCAATATTTCTGCGTAACCGTTAGGTTATGTTAACTCGGGTAACCTTTCTGCGTAACCTATAGGTTATGCACACAAAACTTGCTTAACGAATGATGGGTTACCTAAAGCCATTTTTGCATAACCTATTTTGGGGTTGTGCAAATTTCTCAAATTTTGGGGCCTGCATAGTGAAGTTGTTCCAACGATTTCACCACTCCATTAAAACTACATTGCCCCTAAATATTGGACCAACTAGTACAGATGAAAATCAATTCATGAATCTAGGAGAGATTGAATTCACGGGTTTAGCACCATACTAAAAGTATGAACTTCCTGTTCCAATAAAAAACCTCATTATTTTCAATGACGAAAATTCCACTTTCAGAGATTGAATTATTATACCATTCAACATAGTATCAAATTATCCATTCTACTCATGGAACAAAGCTAGGAAAACTATCTTTCATCAAAAGATATAATAACTACATGTATCCTACGAGACTGCGACCACTTCAACCAAGGATCTCCCAATGGACAATACAGCCTGAAATGACTTGACTGAAGTGAATCTCACAAAGGAAGGTTATATAGGGGTGGGTACATACTTGCAGCATTACACCTGGTCTTGGTGACTGGATCCTTAAGGAGCTCCACCAGATGAGGTATGGCTGGTCTTAGCTTTGTGTACAGGTCAGCACCATGATATACAGCATTACCTACAGCATAACTAGCACCCTGCAGATCATCAAACAGAATATCAGGTAAGTGTGCTGGACAAAAGCAGTAAGTCATATTATGTTTTCCTTATCTGTGCAAGTGATTGAGTTGCACGAAACATGTCATACATGCATTACTGTAGTACATTACTGTACACATACCTTATGTTATAATATACATACAATCCTATATACATATGTTACTGTATACATACATTACTGTATACATTACACATACATTATTGTATACATACATCACTGTACACATTCATTACAGTATACATACATTACAGTATACATACATTACTGAATACATCATTACTGTACACATACATTACTGCATTTACAGAATACCTCATTACTGTCCACATGCATTACTGTATACATACATTAATGTACACATACATTACTGTATACATACATTAATGTACACATACATTACTGTATACATACATTACTGTACTCATACATTACTGTATACATACATTACTGTACACATACATGACTGTATACATACATTACTGTACACATACATGACTGTATACATACATTACTGTACTCATACATTACTGTATACATACATTACTGTACACATACATTACTGTATACATACATTACTGTACACATACATTACTGTACTCATACATGACTGTATACATACATTACTGTACTCATACATTACTGTACTCATACATTACTGTATACATACATTACTGTACACATGCATTACTGTATACATACATTACCGTACACATACATTACCGTATACATACATTACGGAATACATCCATTACTGTACACATGCATTACTGTATACATACATAACTAGAACATAGTCTGAGGGATGCACACATTTGATCAAAATGATCAGTCAGGCTGCTTACAAGATACCCCCCGTAAGGCATAGATGCATGTTGGTGGTTAACATTCTACGAGTAAGTTGAATGGGATTGCTTCGGGTGGCGGTGGAAAAGATCAGTCAGCATGCTTACAAGATACCCCCGGATGCACATTTGATAGAAATTGACGAATATTTGTAATGGGACATACATGTTATAGTAGTTTACGGGTAAGTTCATTTAGATTGCGTTTGATGGCGGCACGGTATGTAGTTGACAATGAGACCTCGCTCGGTCGTGACTGCGGTTAACGGATTATCTATGCATGTGTCGTGACGATACTCAGACGAGTTTAATGGATTGTTCTGAAAATTGATGTTAATAATGATTGCGGAGAATGGGGTTATGCAGGCATATGGTGTTTTACCTAAAGGTCAACATGCATCAAAAACAGGTCGCGAAAACTGTTAAGCGATATTGTTTCAGGCTGTAAACACACATATGGCAAATGCAATTCCGATCGAGGTGTCATGGTATGGTACATGTAGCTAGATGTACATACAAAATATGAGAAGAATCCAATAAGCGGTTGTCAAGTTACGCTCCGGACACAAAATGTTACGGACCAACTGAGAAAATTCTGCCCATAGGTGGTGCCACCTGTAAACACACACGCACCACATGCAATCCCAAGCGAGGTCTCATGGTATGGTAGATACATACAAAATTTGAAAAGAATCCAATCAGCAGTTGTCAAGTTATGCTCCAGAATCGAAATGTTATGGACCGAAAAAATTCTGCCCCTAGGTGGCGCCACCTTTAGACACATATGTGCCATCCCAAGTGAGGTCTCATGGTATGGTAGCTACATACAAAATTTGAGAAGAATCTGATCAGCGGTTGTCAAGTTATGCTCCAGAAACAAAATGTTAGGGACCAACTGGGAAAATTCTGCCCATAGGTGGCGCCACACGTAAACTCACATGCACCAAATGCAATCCCAAGCGAGGTCTCATGGTATGGTAGATACATGTACATACAAAATTTGAAAAGAATCCCATCAGCAGTTGTCAAGTTATGCTCCAGAATCGAAATGTTATGGACCGAGAAAATTCTGCCCATAGGTGGCGTCACCTGTAGACGCACATGCGCCAAATGCCAAGCGAGGTCTCCTGGTATGGTAGCTACATACAAAATTTGAGAAGAATCCAATTAGCTGTTGTCAAGTTATGCCCCGGAAACAAAATGTTACGGACCGACAAGAGAAAGTTTTAACCCTAGGTGGCGCCACCTGTAGACGCACATGCGCCAAACGCCATCCCAAGCGAGGTCTCATATTATGGTAGCTGCATACCAAATTTGAGAGGAATCTAAGTAGCGGTTGTCACGTTGTGCTCTGGAAACAAAATGTTACGGACCAACAAGAGAAAGTTTTGACCCTAGGTGGTGCCATCTGTAAACGCACATTTGCCAAACACAATCCCAAGCGAGATCTTATGGTATGGTAGCTGCATACCAAATTTGAGAGGAATCTAAGTAGCGGTTGTCAAGTTATGCTTCGGAAACAAAATGTTACGGACCAACAAGAGGAAGTTTTGACCCTAGGTGGTGCCACCTGTAGACGCACATGTGCCAAACACAATCTCAAGTGAGGTCTCATGGTATGGTAGCTGCATACCAAATTTGAGAGGAATCCAAGTAGCGGTTGTCAAGTTATGCTCCGGAAACAAAATGTTACGGATGGACAGACGTACGGACAAGCTGAAACCAGTATACCCCCCTACACTACGTGTACGGGGGGTATAATTACAGTACAGTATAAATACATTACTGTATACTGTGCATGTAATAAACTCTCTAATAGTTCAATCACAGGAAGAACAATATCACACCTGACTATATTGGGTACCATAATCATCCTACATTCAGGCATGTCAGGTGATGATCATATCTACTAGTGACTGATCAAACTTTGAGGCAAACGTTGACCATGATTGGATATTGATAGGGTCATAGAATTAGTGATTACTATATTCCATAGTACACACGATGAATATACCTAGTACATAATAGTTCTTCCAAAGGTTTTAGAAAAACCGTCAGTCGATCATGTGTATTAGCCATCATACAAACCAAGAACTTGGAAGATAACTGAACAGTTATACATACTATAGACAATATTCTCACCTTTCTCACATTGTGATCCTCATCTTTAAGACAGGCTAACAGGCCTTTCAACAGTTTATCTCTACAAATATACATGATACAGTTATCACTACACTGTTAACATTACGGTATCCCTGGAAATAAGATTTTCGACACCTTATCAGCTATTGCACATTTAACTTGCAATAAATGAACTCACCAAAATGAATTATATATTTTCTGGAAGATATTCATCCATTCAAAATTTAGCAACAATTGTGTTCTTCTGATTACCACAACTGAATTCTTTGAACTTTAATGGACAGATTTGTGAAAATTTTACTTTCAGTAGTCATCGCTAATAACTTCTAAAGTATTCATTGGAAATATTTGAACTTCAGGTTCCTACAGAATACCTTTGAAAATTTCATCCTCGAAATGATTTTTTGATAGCTCAAAGTTCAATAACTAAAAAAAAATCTAAAAATGCGCCCCTCTCCAACTAAACCACTAATATCGTGAGAATGGAGGCAATCTTAGAAAAAATTTAGTTCTGCACAGTGTTAAGTTCATATTTCATGTCTTTACACCAAACAGCAAGCGTGTTATTAGAAGGGTAATCTGAAAATTCTTTCAACGAAGAAATCAAGCAAAAACTGCTGATGTGTGAATTCTTCAATTTATGACCGATTTATAACCTAGTCTAAATCATCTGTAATTTTATTTGTTAAAAGGTTTAAGAAAGTTAATTAGTTGATCATTTGATCATCATGTGTAAAAGAAACATGTATGGACCACTGCAGTGCTCACAGACTAAGCCAGTCTTAAGTCATGTAAGTGGATATATCCAGATGTCTTGTTTGACAGCTCAAGATGTCCAAGAATCAATTTTCAAATGCAAATTTTCCGTAAGAAATTTCACCAACCATAGATTGAATAATGTAATTTAATATTTTCTCAGGTGAAAAAAGGAATAGGACCCAACATCGTGATATGACTGAAACATAGTTGAAAGCAACTTTGAAAAATAAATCATTTTGATGCATGTAACATTCCGGGATATTGTAACCTTAACACACTTAATCTACTTAATACATAAGACAAACAATGCATTCATTGTATCTCGTTTCTGATATCAATGCGGTTAACAATAAAATTAAAATAAAACCCCAAAAATATTTCTCCCAAATGCATCTGCCATACTCATATACATGGTTGGAGAATTCCCCTCAAAGAGGACATGCTGAACAAGTACAACATGGAAGTAAAAGAACATCTCCACAAGGAATCCAGACACCACCCACACTCTACCATCTCCAAGATGCCCGGAACCCACTCTCTCATATCTCCGATAACCTACTCTCTAAAATGACTGCCCGCCCCATGTCAGACTGACACAAACACACAGCCATTCCAAGCACTCTCACACACAGACATGGTAACTCACACACCATGTCAGACTGACACAAATACACAGTCATTCCAAGCACTCTCACACACAGACATGGTAACTCACACACCATGTCAGACTGACACAATCACACAGCCATTCCAAGCACTCTCACACACAGACATGGTAACTCACACACCATGTCAGACTGACACAAATACACAGCCATTCCAAGCACTCTCACACACAGACATGGTAACTCACACACCATCCCAGACTGACACAAATACACAGTCATTCCAAGCACTCTCACACACAGACATGGTAACCCAAACACCATGTCAGACTGACACAATCACACAGCCATTCCAAGCACTCTCACATACAAACATGGTAACTCACACACCATGTCAGACTGACACAAATACACAGCCATTCCAAGCACTCTCACATACAAACATGGTAACTCACACACCATGTCAGACTGACACAAATACACAGTCATTCCAAGCACTCTCACATACAAACATGGTAACTCACACACCATGTCAGACTGGCACAAATACACAGTCATTCCAAGCACTCTCACATACAAACATGGTAACCCACACACCATGTCAGACTGACACAATCACACAGCCATTCCAAGCACTCTCACATACAAACATGGTAACTCACACACCATGTCAGACTGACACAATCACACAGCCATTCCAAGCACTCTCACATACAAACATGGTAACTCACACACCATGTCAGACTGACACAAATACACAGTCATTCCAAGCACTCTCAAACACAGACATGGCAACGCACACACCATGTCAGACTGACACAATCACACAGCCATTCCAAGCACTCTCACTTACAAACATGGTAACTCACACACCATGTCAAACTGGCACAAATACACAGCCATTCCAAGCACTCTCACATACAGACATGGTAACCCACACACCATGTCAGACTGACACAATCACACAGCCATTCCAAGCACTCTCACACACAGACATGGTAACTCACACACCATGTCAGACTGACACAACCACACAGCCATTCCAAGCACTCTCACATACAAACATGGCAACTCACACACCATGTCAGACTGGCACAAATACACAGCCATTCCAAGCACTCTCACATACAGACATGATAACTCACACACCATGTCAGACTGACACAACCACACACCCATTCCAAGGACTCTCACACACAGACATGGTAACCCACACACCATGTCAGACTGACACAATCACACAGCCATTCCAAGCACTCTCACATACAAACATGGTAACTCACACACCATGTCAGACTGGCACAAATACACAGCCATTCCAAGCACTCTCACATACAGACATGGGAACTCACACACCATGTCAGACTGACACAATCACACAGCCATTTCAAGCACTCTCACATACAAACATGGTAACTCACACACCATGTCAGACTGGCACAAATACACAGTCATTCCAAGCACTCTCACATACAGACATGATAACTCACACACCATGTCAGACTGACACAACCACACACCCATTCCAAGGACTCTCACACACAGACATGGTAACCCACACACCATGTCAGACTGACACAATCACACAGTCATTCCAAGCACTCTCACATACAAACATGGTAACTCACACACCATGTCAGACTGGCACAAATACACAGCCATTCCAAGCACTCTCACATACAGACATGATAACTCACACACCATGTCAGACTGACACAACCACACACCCATTCCAAGGACTCTCACACACAGACATGGTAACCCACACACCATGTCAGACTGACACAACCACACACCCATTCCAAGGACTCTCACACACAGACATGGTAACCCACACACCATGTCAGACTGACACAATCACACAGCCATTCCAAGCACTCTCACATACAAACATGGTAACTCACACACCATGTCAGACTGGCACAAATACACAGCCATTCCAAGCACTCTCATAACTCACACACCATGTCAAACTGGCACAAATACACAGCCATTCCAAGCACTCTCACATACAGACATGGTAACCCACACACCATGTCAGACTGACACAATCACACAGCCATTCCAAGCACTCTCACACACAGACATGGTAACTCACACACCATGTCAGACTGACACAATCACACAGCCATTCCAAGCACTCTCACATACAAACATGGTAACTCACACACCATGTCAGACTGGCACAAATACACAGCCATTCCAAGCACTCTCACATACAGACATGATAACTCACACACCATGTCAGACTGACACAACCACACACCCATTCCAAGCACTCTCACACACAGATATGGTAACCCACACACCATGTCAGACTGACACAATCACACACCCATTCCAAGCACTCTCACATACAAACATGGTAACTCACACACCATGTCAGACTGGCACAAATACACAGCCATTCCAAGCACTCTCACATACAGACATGGTAACTCACACACCATGTCAGACTGGCACAAATACACAGCCATTCCAAGCACTCTCACATACAGACATGATAACTCACACACCATGTCAGACTGGCACAAATACACAGTCATTCCAAGCACTCTCTCACACAGACATGGTAACCCACACACCATGTCAGACTGACACAATCACACAGCCATTCCAAGCACTCTCACATACAAACATGGTAACTCACACACCATGTCAGACTGGCACAAATACACACCCATTCCAAGCACTCTCACTTACAGACATGATAACTCACACACCATGTCAGACTGACACAACCACACACCCATTCCAAGCACTCTCACGCACAGATATGGTAACCCACACACCATGTCAGACTGACACAATCACACACCCATTCCAAGCAATCTCACATACAAACATGGTAACTCACACACCATGTCAGACTGGCACAAATACACAGCCATTCCAAGCACTCTCACATACAGACATGGTAACCCACACACCATGTCAGACTGACACAATCACACAGCCATTCCAAGCACTGTCACATACAAACATGGTAACTCACGCACCATGTCAGACTGGCACAAATACACAGCCATTCCAAGCACTCTCACATACAGACATGATAACTCACACACCATGTCAGACTGACACAACCACACACCCATTCCAAGCACTCTCACACACAGATATGGTAACCCACACACCATGTCAGACTGACACAATCACACAGCCATTCCAAGCACTCTCACATACAAACATGGTAACTCACACACCATGTCAGACTGGCACAAATACACAGCCATTCCAAGCACTCTCACATACAGACATGGTAACTCACACACCATGTCAGACTGACACAATCACACAGCCATTCCAAGCACTCTCACATACAAACATGGTAACTCACACACCATGTCAGACTGGCACAAATACACAGCCATTCCAAGCACTCTCACATACAGACATGGTAACTCACACACCATGTCAGACTGACACAATCACACAGCCATTCCAAGCACTCTCACATACAGACATGGTAACCCACACACCATGTCAGACTGACACAATCACACAGCCATTCCAAGCGCTCTCACACACAGACATGGTAACCCACACACCATGTCAGACTGACACAATCACACAGCCATTTCAAGCACTCTCACATACAAACATGGTAACTCACACACCATGTCAGACTGGCACAAATACACAGCCATTCCAAGCACTCTCACATACAGACATGGTAACCCACACACCATGTCAGACTGACACAATCACACAGCCATTCCAAGCACTCTCACACACAGACATGGTAACTCACACACCATGTCAGACTGACACAAATACACAGTCATTCCAAGCACTCTCACACACAGACATGGTAACCCACACACCATGTCAGACTGACACAATCACACACCCATTCCAAGCACTCTCACATACAAACATGGTAACTCACACACCATGTCAGACTGGCACAAATACACAGTCATTCCAAGCACTCTCACACACAGACATGGTAACCCACACACCATGTCAGACTGACACAATCACACAGCCATTCCAAGCACTCTCACATACAAACATGGTAACTCACACACCATGTCAGACTGGCACAAATACACACCCATTCCAAGCACTCTCACATACAGACATGATAACTCACACACCATGTCAGACTGACACAACCACACACCCATTCCAAGCACTCTCACACACAGATATGGTAACCCACACACCATGTCAGACTGACACAATCACACACCCATTCCAAGCACTCTCACATACAAACATGGTAACTCACACACCATGTCAAACTGGCACAAATACACAGCCATTCCAAGCACTCTCACATACAGACATGGTAACCCACACACCATGTCAGACTGACACAATCACACAGCCATTCCAAGCACTCTCACACACAGACATGGTAACTCACACACCATGTCAGACTGACACAATCACACAGCCATTCCAAGCACTCTCACATACAAACATGGTAACTCACACACCATGTCAGACTGGCACAAATACACAGCCATTCCAAGCACTCTCACATACAGACATGATAACTCACACACCATGTCAGACTGACACAACCACACACCCATTCCAAGCACTCTCACACACAGATATGGTAACCCACACACCATGTCAGACTGACACAATCACACACCCATTCCAAGCACTCTCACATACAAACATGGTAACTCACACACCATGTCAGACTGGCACAAATACACAGCCATTCCAAGCACTCTCACATACAGACATGGTAACCCACACACCATGTCAGACTGACACAATCACACAGCCATTCCAAGCACTGTCACATACAAACATGGTAACTCACACACCATGTCAGACTGGCACAAATACACAGCCATTCCAAGCACTCTCACATACAGACATGATAACTCACACACCATGTCAGACTGACACAACCACACACCCATTCCAAGCACTCTCACACACAGATATGGTAACCCACACACCATGTCAGACTGACACAATCACACAGCCATTCCAAGCACTCTCACATACAAACATGGTAACTCACACACCATGTCAAACTGGCACAAATACACAGCCATTCCAAGCACTCTCACATACAGACATGGTAACCCACACACCATGTCAGACTGACACAATCACACAGCCATTCCAAGCACTCTCACACACAGACATGGTAACTCACACACCATGTCAGACTGACACAATCACACAGCCATTCCAAGCACTCTCACATACAAACATGGTAACTCACACACCATGTCAGACTGACACAACCACACACCCATTCCAAGCACTCTCACACACAGATATGGTAACCCACACACCATGTCAGACTGACACAATCACACAGCCATTCCAAGCACTCTCACATACAAACATGGTAATTCACACACCATGTCAGACTGGCACAAATACACAGCCATTCCAAGCACTCTCACATACAGACATGGTAACTCACACACCATGTCAGACTGACACAATCACACAGCCATTCCAAGCACTCTCACATACAAACATGGTAACTCACACACCATGTCAGACTGGCACAAATACACAGCCATTCCAAGCACTCTTACATACAGACATGATAACTCACACACCATGTCAGACTGACACAAATACACAGCCATTCCAAGCACTCTCACATACAGACATGGTAACTCACACACCATGTCAGACTGACACAATCACACAGCCATTCCAAGCACTCTCACATACAAACATGGTAACTCACACACCATGTCAGACTGGCACAAATACACAGCCATTCCAAGCACTCTTACATACAGACATGATAACTCACACACCATGTCAGACTGGCACAAATACACAGCCATTCCAAGCACTCTCACATACAGACATGGTAACTCACACACCATGTCAGACTGACACAATCACACAGCCATTCCAAGCACTCTCACATACAAACATGGTAACTCACACACCATGTCAGACTGGCACAAATACACAGCCATTCCAAGCACTCTTACATACAGACATGATAACTCACACACCATTACCAACCTTTGAGCCAGTATACTGTACAGTTGTGAGTTGTGTTTCATAAGATTACCCATCAGACTACAGGTCCTAGACTTCACGACAGCAGACTCGTGTCCAATCAGAGATAACAGTGGTTCAAAATCACCTACAACAAGGAAACACTTTAGCTGAATAAATTATTTACTGTAGTCTATTTTTTTCTTCTGTTAGAAAACGTGTATTTACTTTCAACCTATCACTCCGGATACTGATGAAACTTTTCAAGTACTAAACACTGAAAGACTTAATGCTATTCAGTTACAGACATGTAGGCTCATCTTTCATTTAAGCCTCACAAAACAAAGGAGAACAATTGTCTGGGCCACAACAATGATTCTAAAAAGCAAGTTTTTCTTTAACAAAAAGGTCTGAACAACATAAACTTACACCAAAGATGTATTGGCATGTATATGAATGAGAAGGGCTAGGGTTAAACAGTCATGTACACACATATAAACGTCTTGAAGGAGAGCTCCAACATCCTACATTAAGGAGGCTTATTGTAAACAGTGATTTGAACGACAGTGATATATGGCACTGGAAGTCTTCTATCAGGACTTCAGTATTGGGTATGATACTTACATATCTGACCCTGATTCACAGTATTGTCGAGGGAGATAATGAGAATAATAACCTTTCTGATCCTGGAACACAGTCTTGACGAGAGAGGTATTGAGGGTACTAACCTTTCTGACCCTGGAACACAGTCTTGATGAGGGAGATATTGAGGGTACTAACCTTTCTGACTCGGGAACACTACTAACCTTTCTGACCCTGGAACACAGTCTTGACGAGGGAAATATTGGCCGGGGACACCCTGACTAGATGACTGCACAGGGAGATGGTGTCACAGAGCACAGAGAGCGGGCTTGATGGCTGTACACTTTGACACAAGAACTGGCTCCCTCCACCCTGTATATGTGTAATTTATCCAACACACAACATAAGAAGAAAGTAACGCACGTGGTATTTACTGTGTTCAATAAATGACACTCATTTACAGGAGTTACAATAAATACAGACAATATTCTTCATGGCACTAACACCCATGTTCAACTGAATATCTGTCAGGAATGAAGAAGCTTCTTGTCTGATTATTGCTTTAAATGTAATTGAATAATGTGAAGCTGAGTTTCATATTCACCTGAAGAAATGTGACATATTAGAGCACAATACAAGGCCACTGTAATGTTTGATCAAGCTATATAGCCTTGGATCTGAAAGAGTAATTGTCATCATTGTTCACAGAATCCTTTAACATTTGAGCGATATATCTGTGGGACTGCATGAAAAGCTTTTTGAATGTCTAGGGGTTTTTGATGGTGTTGACAAACTGGTCCACAAAAGCAACTACTACTCACATTGAGGTTCTTGATGGTGTTGACAAACTGGTCCACGAAGACAGGGTTACCCAGCACCAGTCTGGTGATGAGGCCTATGGGGGTTTCCAACTGATCCCCCTTCAGGTACCTCATACAGCCATGTAAGAGTCGAGGCAGTAGGCCCACCACATGCAGACAACTACAACATATAATGCAGTTATACATGTACTTAATATGATACAGTGTCTACTTGACACAGAGTTCAGAATGAAGCACATGATTACCAAAAATAGAAGACTTTTTTGGCCTGACATAATTTGTAATACAAGATAGAAAGATTTCACAGAGGGGCATAATGTATTACGTAATACAGTCAAACCTGTCTCAAGAGAAAAAAGTGGTGGCTTAGGACAGGTGGTTGCTTAATGAAGGAAGTGACAATTAAGGAAACACCTTTTTTAGTCATTCCATTTCCCGGTAGAATTTGATAGCCAGTCTTCAAATAAATAGCATGTCATCCAAGCCTTCTTGTTTCTGTACAAAACAGCAGGGTCGCATGGCTTTGCCGATCACCAGTTGTTTTCAACTTCTCGCCCATCACACTAGCACACAAAGCCACATTAAGCTGGGCATTTGATCATTTATGGACTGATTTCTTAGCGTTGAACTGCCGATATTTATTCATGTTAATTTAAGTCACACACCCGTTACCATGCATGGCAAAACGCGACCAGCGGGCAACTAAATATAATAGAACATTAAGCCGATGAGCATAACATCACAACTGTTGATTGGATAATGTGGATAGAGGTGTAAGATTTCAGAATGACTTTCAATCTCCTCAATCGTGACATCAATCTGGACAATTTTACTGCTGTACAGGGAAATCTCACAAGTACGAGATCCAATGTCGAGATTTGACTGCCATCATTTTGAAAAGCTATCATTTCAAGTGATCATTTAACGAAGACAAATGTCTATTTTGGAAACAAATTAAATGGTCGCTGAGCAATAAATCTGGGGGAGTTTTAGGTGGCCATTGAAGGCAGTTGGTTACAAAGGCGGTCATTTGAACAGGTTTGACTGTACGATATGGAAATGTTACACCTTTAACTAAATTTATAATTTGTAATCGGTCTCATATTACTAGCCAATCTACTGATAAATGTATTCAGTTAAATCTCATTCAAGGTTGCAAGAAGTTTCTGTATGCCTTTTGGTAGATTGAGTTTACTTAGATTTTAGTTACCAAGAAAGACATTAACTAACCTTTGGATCTGTTGTAGCAGTTCTTCATTGGCATCAACAGCGAATGGAAAACAGCAAATCTGTGTGATCTGTAGAATCATGTCCTCTGTCAACTGTGCACCATTTCCGTCGTAACTGAGGGAAATAAGTGGACAGGGAATAAGTCACATCTACTTATATAGCAGTTTCATGAGTAAACACCACAAAACCAGGTGCACTGAATACAAATAATCATCTCTTTCATGATTGGATATGTGCACACCTTCCCACTACAGTACCATACCAATTATCCCCATGGATGGTTCCAGAGAAGTAAATTGAAGAAAAGATGTACTGACAAGATTTCTCAGTCATGTCTGGGTAAAAGTGTGGCATGCATTTCTAGCAAAAGAATGGTGGTATAATTACAGAGAACAATGTGGAAAGTTTGGGATGCATGCATAATCAAGTACCATATTTCATATAACATTTCACCAACATCGACACAGATCATGAAACTGAGAGCTACATGTATATTCAAATTAGAGATTCGAGTGAAGCAATGGACAGTGAGGAGAGAATCTGATCAAGGTGGTGTTGAGCACAGACCCCAGTACAAGATATACTAAGTTAACAACATGGAGCACAGACCCCAGTACAAGATATACCAAGTTAACAACATGGAGCACAGACCCCAGTACAAGATATACTGAGTTACCAACATGGAGCACAGACCCCAGTACAAGATATACTAAGATACCAACATGGGGCACAGACCCCAGTACAAGATATACTAAGTTAACAACATGTAGCACAGACCCCAGTACAAGATATACTGAGTTAACAACATGGAGCACAGACCCCAGTACAAGATATACTGAGTTAACAACATGGAGCACAGACCCCAGTACAAGATATACTAAGTTAACAACATGGAGCACAGACCCCAGTACAAGATATACTGAGTTACCAACATGGAGCACAGACCCCAGTATAAGGTATACTGAGTTAACAACATGTAGCACAGGCCCCAGTACAAGATATACTGAGTTAACAACATGGAGCACAGATCCCAGTACAAGATATACTAAGTTAACAACATGGAGCACAGACCCCAGTACAAGATATACTAAGTTAACAACATGGAGCACAGACCCCAGTACAAGATATACTGAGTTAACAACAGTACTATTTTGGCTGAGTAAACAAGGGTTACATTACCTCTTGGACATGATGGCCAAGAATTCCCTTTTGATGAGATGGACAAGGGTCAACATGACAATACTGTCTGGAGCAGCCAGATTGAGGATACATTGGAATGTCTCCTGGAAACACACAATACAAAGTCTCTACAGTATACCAAACTACAGTGATTCCAAACTACAACATACTAAACTACAGCATACCAATTTCTTTGATAGGCATTTAGAAGTCGGCGTATATAACACAAGGCTATTCTATGGAAAACAACTTCTTTATTGCTGTGGAGCGGACGTTTCGTTGGAGATACTTCCAACTTTTTCAAAGCTAATGTTTACCAAACTATATTGATTCCATTGGGGTTTACCGCTAACAGACATTGAGATATGAAGTATGAGACATCCCAGGTGGTATTTTAAAATCTCGAGTAAACACATGACGGAATGTGAAAAGATTGCACAGGTAAAAATATGTGCAATAAATACCCATAACTAATATTAAGATTTTAAACCTAAGTCTAACCAGATATATACAAGAGTTCTGGAATTCAAACTGCTGCGAGTGATCGACCCAACGGGTCTACTGATTGAAGAGTTTTCAATTTATGATTGAACATGCATGCACAGACTATATACAAGATATTTTGCACTGGCAAACAATTCAAATCTGATGGTTTCTTTGCAATCCTCCATTATGTTCAGCAAACTGCTTTCATGTTATCCTGTGTTATAATATCCTTACCTTTGTGAAGACAGTGACGGCCATTTGTAGGACAGCCATGAGGCCCTGTGGGGAGACCAATGTCCAGTCAGGTGGGTGGAATCCTTGGTTTGTCTCCCCCTCTGTCTCAATGTCATGGATGGGCATATCAGTGTTTGGGTTCTGTACTTGAAGGGCCTGAGCCACGCGGTGCCACAGAGTGCTCCAGATCCCTGTCTCTATGTACATCTGAGCCACCGGGACATCACCCTAGAATGAACATCACATATAAACCAGGAATGTTTAACTAGGAAGTCAATGGTTAACAACAAACAATGACATTGGTAAAATTTAATGAGTAATTTATCTATTATTCATAGTATATAATCTATCTATCACCTATGCATCAATCTCACCACATATCATTTGAAAATATTACATATTAGTGCATAGGTATTCAGTCACTTGGCCTGTACATGTAAATATACAGTACACCAAGAATGATCAATCGTCTATAAAATTGTGACAAAATATTTGTAAAATGGCTGGAGTTATCAAACAGGTAGGGGGAGGGGGATGTGATATGAAATGAAGGGTAAATGATTTAAGAACATGAACAGTACTTGTGTCATATTACCTGAGCCAAGAGCTCACAGAGTAGCAGAAGGAGACCATCTAACACACCATAATCAAAGGGACATCGCTCACAAATCTGCATCATGAAAATGGTGGGAGATAATCATGAACAAACAGTGACAAAGCAATTGAATCAATGAAAACATTCTTTGAACAAGTATTATGCCTCAATCATGCAAAATTAAAAAGACACCAATATTCTGAACATTTAATTTGTGTTATGGCTTATAAAGCTAGAAAGCTGCTAATCGTGATCAAGAGATGCCTCTAAGTAACATCATAACATGTTTGACAGGTGCTCCCAGGAATTGGCAGTCACACAGCTTATTCATGTACCTGGTACCTCACTGTTTTCGGTAGTAATCTTCCAACACCATCTGAGTTAAGTAATTATAGAAGTATTTTTCGGATCTAATTTGAGATATACCAGTACCTGGGCCAGGTCAGTGAAGACACATAAACATGCAGACAACATTTCCTCAGGCTGAACCTCCACAGCTGATCCACAATACACCATCTGACTGAACAAAAGGGCACTGGCTGCCTGCAAGATCAATACAACACAATTACAGTACGCAATCTGATTGCACAACAAGGCACTGGCAGCCTGCAAGAACAATACAACACAATTATAGTACACAGTCTGACTGAACAACAGGACACTGACAGCCTGTCAGATCAATACAACACAATTATAGTACACAATCTGACTCAACACTGGACAGGGCACTGGTGGCCTGCAAGATGAATACAACACAATTATAGTACACAATCTGACTGAACAACAGGGCACTGGCGGCCTGCAAGATGAATACAACACAATTATTGTACATAATCTGACTGACCAACAGGGCACTGGCAGCCTGCAAGATCAATACAACACAATTATAGTACACAATCTGACTGAACAACACTCGACAGGGCACTGGCAGTCTGCAAGATCAATACAACACAATTATAGTACACAATCTGACTCAACAACAGGGCACTGGCAGCCTGTCAGATCAATACAACACAATTATAGTACACAATCTGACTGAACAACACACGACAGGGCACTGGCAGTCTGCAAGATCAATACAACACAATTACAATACATCATCTGACTGAACAACAGGGCACTGGCAGCCTGCAAGATCAATACAAGATATTATCATAATATTATTAGGGTAAAACAGCTATCTTTGCAAGATCAATACAACACAATTACATTACACAATCTGGCTGAACAACAGGGCACTGGCGGCCTGCAAGGTCAATACAACACAATTATAGTACACAATCTGACTGAACAACAGGGCACTGGCAGCCTGCAAGGTCAATACAACACAATTATAGTACACAATCTGACTGAACAACAGGGCACTGGCAGCCTGCAAGGTCAATACAACACAATTATAGTACACAATCTGACTGAACAACAGGGCACTGGCAGCCTGCAAGGTCAATACAACACAATTATAGTACACAATCTGACTGAACAACAGGGCACTGTCAGCCTGTCAGATCAATACAACACAATTATAGTACACAATCTGACTGAATAACAGGGCACTGGCAGCCTGCAAGATCAATACAACACAATTACATTTACACAATCTGACTGAACAACAGGGCACTGGCAGCCTGCAAGATCAATGCAACACAATTACAGTAAACAATCTGACTGAACAACAGGGCACTGGCAGCCTGCAAGGTCAATACAACACAATTACAATACACAACCTGACTGAACAACAGGGCACTGGCAGCCTGCAAGATCAATACAACACAATTACATTACACAATCTGACTGAGCAACAGGGCACTGGCAGCCTGCAAGATCAATACAACACAATTACATTACACAACCTGACTGAACAACAGGGCACTGGCAGCCTGCAATATCAATACAACACAATCACATTACACAATCTGACTGAACAACAGGGCACTGGCAGCCTGTCAGATCAATACAACACAATTATAGTACACCATCTGACTGAATAACAGGGCACTGGCAGCCTGCAAGATCAATACAACACAATTACATTACACAATCTGACTGAACAACAGGGCACTGGCAGCCTGCCAGATCAATACAACACAATTATAGTACACAATCTGACTGAATAACAGGGCACTGGCAGCCTGCAAGATCAATACAACACAATTATAGTACACAATCTGACTGAACAACAGAGCACTGGCAGCCTGTCAGATCAATACAACACAATTACAGTACACAATCTGACTGAACAACAGGGCACTGGCAGCCTGCAAGATCAATACAACAGAATTACAATACACAATCTGACTGAACAACAGGGCACTGGCAGCCTGCAAGATCAATGCACTGGCAGCCTGCAAGATCAATACAACACAATTACATTACACAACCTGACTGAACAACAGGGCACTGGCAGCCTGCAATATCAATACAACACAATCACATTACACAATCTGACTGAACAACAGGGCACTGGCAGCCTGTCAGATCAATACAACACAATTATAGTACACCATCTGACTGAATAACAGGGCACTGGCAGCCTGCAAGATCAATACAACACAATTACATTACACAATCTGACTGAACAACAGGGCACTGGCAGCCTGCAAGATCAATACAACACAATTACATTACACAATCTGACTGAACAGCAGGGCACTGGCAGCCTGCCAGATCAATACAACACAATTATAGTACACAATCTGACTGAATAACAGGGCACTGGCAGCCTGCAAGATCAATACAACACAATTATAGTACACAATCTGACTGAACAACAGAGCACTGGCAGCCTGTCAGATCAATACAACACAATTACAGTACACAATCTGACTGAACAACAGGGCACTGGCAGCCTGCAAGATCAATACAACAGAATTACAATACACAATCTGACTGAACAACAGGGTCATGGTCGCCTGCAAGATCAATGCAAGGTATTATCATGATATTATTAGAGTAAAACAGCCATATTTGAACTGATTGTATAATCGGGACAGTAAATGTGACATTACTGCTTTCTTGTATACACCATGCATGGACATCTGTCAAAATGCACTGTAACATACGGTTTAATCATTTCAGATAAGAATGGAATATTCTTGTGCATTTTATCAACTTGAGCAATGAAGCTCTAGTAGCAACGAAGCATGTGGGCAGTGTCAGGAAAGATCTTCAAGAAATACCTGTGTTTACATTTGTTGAACCATTGGCTCTTTTTTTTAATATTTGAAAGTAAACTTACTGTATGGCTGGCAATCTGTGACTCCAAGAATACACTGACAACTAGTGAGGTCTTGTCACATAACCTGCAAGCAGAGAACAATGTCTTTTTAGGAATCTTCTTTTTTTTTTCGACGGAGGTGACAGGAATAAGGACCTGTTACATTTGTCAGTCAAGAACTGTCTGAAAAAACAACAAATAACTGTCCAGTACTAACGTTGACAGAACAGCATAGAGTGTGGAACTGTAATGTAGTTTAATATTACAGAATGGAGTGGATTATGTATCTGGTGTATATACTCACACTGATGGTATTTTCTGAAGCTGTATGATTATAGTACTCAATATGTGAAGAGTTATCTCAATCACAGAGTTCACCTCCATATCCGCAACATCCACCTGTAAATGATACAAACAGAAATAATCAATCAATTTATCACAAACACCACACACACTTTCTTTCAAAACGTTCTATTTTCCCCATGATTAGGTTCACTATTCATCTATGGAATCACTTGGCCCAAGAGTATATTCATTATTCGACTCACCTTACCAATCATTATGCTCAGTGTTGACTCACCTTCAAAGTCGTTATGTTCACTATTGACTCTCGGCGTGCCTTGTCCATCAATATGTTCACTATTAACACATCTTGTCCATTAGCTTGTTCACTTTTGACTCACCTTGACCATCAGTATGTTCACTAGTGACTTACCTTGCCCATAAGTATGTTCACTTTGTCCATCAGTACCTTAACTATTGATTCACCTTGCTCATTAGTATGTTTACTTTGTCAATCAATACATTAACTACTGACCCACCTTGCCCATCAGTACGTTGACTTTGTCCATCAGTGCATTAACTATTGATTCAACTTGCCCATTAGTATGTTTACTTTGTCCATCAATACATTAACTATTGATTCAACTTGCCCATTAGTATGTGTACTTTGTCCATCAATACATTAACTAGTGACTCACCTTGCCCATTAGTATGTGTACTTTGTCCATCAGTACATTAACTATTGATTTAACTTGCCCATTAGTATGTTTACTTTGTCCATCAATACTATAACTACTGACTTACCCTGCCCATCAGTACATTGACTTTGCCCATCAGTATATTAACTAGTGACTCACCTTGCCCATTAGTATGCCGAGCAAAGCTTCTGAATGTTTATCATGGTTAGTGATGAAGCCACAGAACTGAGTGGACACTTGACAACAGGAATAAACAACCTGCAATATAATGATAAGAAAGTGTAAAAATATATCCAATCATGGATCAACGGAAAGTGAATATCCTCAACAATAAAACACAATAACTTAGTTTCACCAGGTCATAACATGGAAAATGCTTTCTTGTGTTACATATATATATATATCAGCATACAAATTAAAGTCTAGTTTTCCAGGGATACATGTAGGGCTGTTACAAAATGATGCCTAACATGTACAGCAAAAACAGCCATCTACTGGCCCTGATTGGCCTATTTCATTAATATTAACAGGTTATAAATTCACATATTTCATTCATATAAATAGGTTAGATAGATGTGTTAATTACAGGTAGGTTTTTCCCCGACTCGTACTGTATCTCATGCTATCTTGAAGTACATGTTATCATCATGAGTCAGCATTTGCATATTGATAGGATGATGCAACTCAAGTTTACAATTTTCTGCCTGTTTTTATCATGTTCAGTTTACTGTCTGAACTCTTAAAAGGATTTGATAATTAAGCTGGATGCAATTTCATATATTGTTGATTTCCCTCCACTTTCTGACTCAGCAATTTCAGTAATGTTCACCATAACTTTTGTTCAGACAGAAGACATGCATGATTCAAGTGGGCTGTCATCTAGATGCTTAGGGGGCTAGGAAATTAAACAACTAGATATACAGGAGTGAGGTCTATAAAAAGGAATGTAAAAAGTGATAATGAGAGAAATATAGCATGGGGCCATAATCTAAGTGCAGAGGGGGCCATAATCTAAGTGCAGAGTTAGCAGTCAGGGACCCAACTTACAGAAGTTATGAAGTGATTATATCAAAATCTTCACTATTCGCAAAATAATTATATTTCGACCCATAGTGAAGTCCCAGAGTGTAGTGACCTGTGTTAATGTGGTACATTCATAACATGAGATATATGTATATTTTTCCCGGAAAGCCAAGACATTAAGGTCAATTAAGATGGTACATGTATAACTTAAGCCCAACACCCATTTTTTTTTAAAGTCACACTCTTTTTTGTTTATTGTGCAAATTATAAAGGTATCAGGTACTCTGCTGATGAAATTTTGATGTAAAATTTACGGCAAAATTCAACCTTCTGAAGGTAACCTTGTCATGTTTGCATTATAAAGATCATGTTATTTTCCCTCTGGTCAACTTTTTGTGGCATTTCCTTCCACAAACATTTTGGGGTCATATGGGCACGTACCACAACTTAAAACTTCTCTCAGCTGATAACTTGGCTAGGTCATGATTTTCATAATTTCTGTATGGTGGTCCCCATGTTGGTTAGAGGTGATATATACCTTGAGAGAATTACCACAACCTGCAGGAAAGTGAAGTGTGAGGAGGAACTCATCTGTCAGTTGATTACAGCTTTCAGAGGCCATTTTATCTCCCAGGTACATCGCTACCTAAAATGGACAAAATTCAATCAGTGAGCCATTCTAATAAATTTGACCATAGCCTTCTAAACTCATTGAACTAGTAAATAAATAATGGATTATTTGCATGAATTTGGACCATCTTGTCAACTTTCTATTCCAATAAATTTGGTCACTCCTTGGTTCCATGGTGGGATATTTCACTTCATGTGATTGAATTATTAGAGAATTTACTGTATCATTAAATCTCAAATGGGATATTTTTAGTGATCCCACTACATATATCAAATAACATTAGGATATACTTGCAGGAACTAGAGAATACATCAGTTTCATCACCCTACATTACAACTGAAATATTGTACCAACATGGACTATTACTAACGTAGAGACATATTGAAAAGACAATATCCCCAAGTGCATAAGGGCTGAGGGGGTAAACAATTGCTTCATATTTTAAAACAACATATACGTTTAAAACAAAGTAACCAAATCTATATACCTATATCTATTCACCAATGTCATGTGAATGCTAGCAGAACTCACCTTTCTCTTCCCATCAAGACCTGCATCAATATTCAAGGGGAGGTAAATCAAGGCAGCCAAACTGGCCACCACCAGCTGAGTGACACTCTCCAGTCTCTGGTCAGCTTGTTCTACATTTCCTTCACACAAATCTGACAAAATGATAATTCAACACAATAAACTTGATATATGATCATGTGTAAAAAGTTAAGATAAATAGCATTCCCGGTGAAAACACTCACAAATTTTATCAACATTTTGGGTAAATTTTTCATTATATCAGTCTTACTTTGAAATTCTTAAATGTGAAAGCATGTAAAATATGGCAGTGGGTAGGAGTTGACCGATGTCAATCTTCAGATTGGAAGTGTAGATTGTATTGAAATTAAAAAAACAACAAACCAGAAATCACTTATTAATGACTCAGCTCTCTCCCCTTGGTGTATTTGACAAAGTGTCCTGTTTTTTCCGTTTTTTTTTATAATGAAGTTACATGTAAACAAATTGTAATATATACACGTATGCGATGGACATAGGTATACATGTAACAATATAACCACGGAAGAGTGACCTCAATGATTTAACTGTTCCTGTAAACTGCAGTAAAAATGTTATTGTCATGAATACTTGTAGTTTGTGGTAGCATTCAAAAAGGAATACATAATTTTCATTTTTTATACATATTCACAGTCAAAACTCTAATTTTCTTAAAGCAAACTTCACCAACAGCACATTCATCTATGATAGACATGTATTCAGTTGTACTGAAAGTAAATATAATTTTACAACCTCATTGAAATGATGTGGAATACTTACACAAGCACCACCATCAAGGTGTATGTAATAGCTTACAGGTATATAAGAGAACGCAGGCCCTGTGTGATGGCAATGCTTGCTTCAGGGGTCACATACAGGTACTAGTTACCTTGGTACAACCCTTGGGAAGGTCTGAGACAAAGACTGCCAATGCTCTAGTAGGGTACCAACTTAATCAGGTGGGTGGGTCAACAGAAATAGGCCTGGCTTGGTACATTAGGGCACAAGACACTGTCCCTGGGAAGGGGTAGTTGATGCCGTGTACCGATGCCTTGGTTGGAAAGACTCATAGTCGGCAGTTCTAAGTTCAATTTGCAAGGTGGTGTACTGCACCATAACCCAATTCAGACTACTCTACCTTCACACCCATTGTTTTCTAAATAATTATCAAGTACAATTTGTTTGTTTCTAAGGTTATCTCTGCCACGAAATGGTAACATTATTACATGTAATTCATATCAGTTGTTTCATGCTATTGTAAAATACAACTAAAGGAACATTATTGTGGATATTGACTTAACAAGCACATTACGATGTTCTTCACAGAAAAAATCCATTGAATAAAATTGCCACAGCTGCATGTTCACCAGCCTGTGTATGCAAGGGAGATAACCCTTTGACCAAAAGACATGTTATGGTTGGATAGAACTATCATTAATATTCTAAAATACATATTTTGGACTATTAAAAATGTAATACAGGAACGACAGTAAGATTGATGAAGGTACAATTTAGAATAATATCAAATATATCCATACTGCCCAATGAAGTTTGATTGACAGATTGGTTTCTCAGATTTAGTCCCTGCTGATGTGAAAATGGTGAATGGTTTATGTGACCAAATTGGATATATTGACGTGAAAATAATACAGTAAATTTGACTATAACTCATATTTTTTAAAAGCAAAACTCAACAGCTATATATTTATCTTAGATAAACAACAATTTAGGTGCATAGCTGGTTGAGAGAAGTTTAGGGACTGATTGATTCACGCAAGTCCCACCAGGAAGATGAAAAGAATAGTTGACAGGTATATAAGAGAACCCAGGTCCTGTATATAGTAAGGTGTGAGGGTAATGCTTGCTTCAGGGGTAACATACAGGTACTAGTTACCTTGGTACAACCCTTGGGAAGGTCTGAGACAGAGACTGTCAATACTCTAGCAGGGTACCACCTTAATCAGGTGGGTGGGTCAACAGAAATAGGCCTGGCTTGGTACATTAGGGCACAAGACACTGTCCCTGGGAAGGGGTAGTTGATGCCGTGTACCGATGCCTTGGTTGGAAAGACTCATAGTCAGCAGTTCTAAGTTCAATTTGCAAGGTGGTGTACTGCACCATAACCCAATTCAGACTACTCTACCTTCACACCCATTGTTTTCTAAATAATTATCAAGTACAATTTGTTTGTTTCTAAGGTTATCTCTGCCACGAAATGGTAACATTATTACATGTAATTCATATCAGTTGTTTCATGCTATTGTAAAATGCAACTAAAAGAACATTATTGTGGATATTGACTTAACAAGCACATTACGATGTTCTTCACAGAAAAAATCCATTGAATAAAATTGCCACAGCTGCATGTTCACCAGCCTGTGTATGTAAGGGAGAGAACCCTTTGACCAAAAGACATGTTATGGTTGGATAGAACTATCATTAATATTCTAAAATACATATTTTGGACTATTAAAAATTTAATACAGGAACAACAGTAAGATTGATGAAGGTACAATTTAGAATAATATCAAATATATCCATACTGCCCCATGAAGTTTGATTGACAGATTGGTTTCTCAGATTTAGTCCCTGCTGATGTGAAAATGGTGAATGGTTTATGTGACCAAATTGGATATATTGACGTGCAAATAATACAGTAAATTTGACTATAACTCATATTTTTTAAAAGCAAAACTCAACAGCTATATATTTATCTTAGATAAACAACAATTTAGGTGCATAGCTGGTTGAGAGAAGTTTAGGGACTGATTGATTCACGCAAGTCCCACCAGGAAGATGAAAAGAATAGTTGACAGGTATATAAGAGAACCCAGGTCCTGTATATAGTAAGGTGTGAGGGTAATGCTTGCTTCAGGGGTAACATACAGGTACTAGTTACCTTGGTACAACCCTTGGGAAGGTCTGAGACAGAGACTGTCAATACTCTAGCAGGGTACCACCTTAATCAGGTGGGTGGGTCAACAGAAATAGGCCTGGCTTGGTACATTAGGGCATAAGACACTGTCCCTGGGAAGGGGTAGTTGATGCCGTGTACCGATGCCTTGGTTGGAAAGACTCATAGTCGGCAGTTCTAAGTTCAATTTGCAAGATGGTGTACTGCACCATAACCCAATTCAGACTACTCTACCTTCACACCCATTGTTTTCTAAATAATTATCAAGTACAATTTGTTTGTTTCTAAGGTTATCTCTGCCACGAAATGGTAACATTATTACATGTAATTCATACCAGTTGTTTCATGCTATTGTAAAATGCAACTAAAAGAACATTATTGTGGATATTGACTTAACAAGCACATTACGATGTTCTTCACAGAAAAAATCCATTGAATAAAATTGCCACAGCTGCATGTTCACCAGCCTGTGTATGTAAGGGAGATAACCCTTTGACCAAAAGACATGTTATGGTTGGATAGAACTACATGTACCATTAATATTCTAAAATACATATTTTGGACTATTAAAAATTTAATACAGGAACAACAGTAAGATTGATGAAGGTACAATTTAGAATAATATCAAATATATCCATACTGCCCCATGAAGTTTGATTGACAGATTGGTTTCTCAGATTTAGTCCCTGTTGATGTGAAAATGGTGAATGTTTTATGTGACCAAATTGGATATATTGACGTGCAAATAATACAGTAAATTTGACTATAACTCATATTTTTTAAAAGCAAAACTCAACAGCTATATATTTATCTTAGATAAACAACAATTTAGGTGCATAGCTGGTTGAGAGAAGTTTAGGGACTGATTCATTCACGCAAGTCCCACCAGGAAGATGAAAAGAATAGTTGACAGGTATATAAGAGAACCCAGGTCCTGTATATAGTAAGGTGTGAGGGTAATGCTTGCTTCAGGGGTAACATACAGGTAATAGTTACCTTGGTACAACCCTTGGGAAGGTCTGAGACAGAGACTGTCAATACTCTAGCAGGGTACCACCTTAATCAGGTGGGTGGGTCAACAGAAATAGGCCTGGCTTGGTACATTAGGGCATAAGACACTGTCCCTGGGAAGGGGTAGTTGATGCCGTGTACCGATGCCTTGGTTGGAAAGACTCATAGTCAGCAGTTCTAAGTTCAATTTGCAAGGTGGTGTACTGCACCATAACCCAATTCAGACTACTCTACCTTCACACCCATTGTTTTCTAAATAATTATCAAGTAAAATTTGTTGGTTTGTTTCTAAGGTTTTCTCTGCCACAAAATGGTAACTTTATTACATGTAATTCATATCAGTTGTTTCATGCAATTGTAAAATGCAAACTAAAAGAACATTATTGTGGATAAATGACTTATCAAGCACATTAAGATGTTTTTCTTCACAGAAAAAATCCAGTGAATGAAACTGCCACAGCTGCATGTATACCAAGCTATGTATGCAAGGGAGATAACCCTTTGACCAAAAGACATGTTATGGTTGGATAGAACTATCATTATTCTAAAATACATATTTTCGACTCTTAAAAATTCAATACAGAAGAGAGAATTAAGGTTTAATGTCGCGTTCAGCAATATTTCAGCTATATAGCGACGTCCAAACAAAATTCTAAGTACTCAAGTCACTAACTTAGAATAGTAATCCAACGCATTAAAACACACACACATTAAAACTGATGTAACAGCCCGATTTCTATCAAATAACCCAAGATGCAATCCTCCCTCACCCGACTAAAAAAATCTTCCAAAGTAGTCGCTCGATAAAAAGCATCTCTTACAATCTTAAAATCTATGCATTCGATAAGAATATGTTTCACCGTGAGATCTTCATGGCATGGAACACACCTTGAGACTGGCTCTTTATGTTCTTGAGTTAATCGTGTATGGCCAATTCTACATCGCCTGATCATGGTTTGATCGAAACGCTGTTCAGATGAGAATAGCCTACAGTTTTTTTGAACTCGGGAAGTTTGTTATTATTCACAGCATCCCATAAAGATTGAAAAAGCCGTCTCACATAAGTACAGATAGAGGACCTAAAATCGCTATATGGGATTCCAACAGGATCAATCTCATCATCTAGGGCTGCCTTAGCCATCCTATCAGCCTCAGTATTACCTTTGATGCCAACGTGACTAGGCAACCAATAGAACACAATATCAATCTGTTGATCAAATCTAGTCATGTAGTTGTAGAATACTCAAGATAGTGGGATGAGTCGAAGTTTCACTTTTAATCGCTTGGGGGCATGACAGTGAATCTGAGAATATGACATATTTTTTCCTTTTAGTGGAACCAATACCTTCTAAAGCCAACAATATAGCTTTTGCTTCTGCAGTGAATATCGAACTTTTACCTGGTAGTCGACAGGTTTTAGTTTTGGAACTAAAGATAGTAGCACATGCTACTCTCTCACCATCTTTAGAACCATCTGTATACATAGCCTGATGCGATCTGTATTTCTCTCTCAGTAGACCAAAGTCTTGTGTATACAAGAGCTGGCTTATGTCTGCTTTTTTATATTTCGTTAGAGAAATATCTACTTCTGGTTGAGCTAACTGCCATGGTGGAATTGGTAAGAGCTTGTTAGGTAATATTTGACTAAGTTTAATACCAGATGCTGCAATGTGTGGTTCCATATGAATTCCAAGTAGTGGAATAATGGAGGGTTTCTTCAAATAAAATTCTACGAACTGAGGTTTGAAAACACAGTTATATGCAGGATTCGATTGATTTGATCGCAATTTTGTGATATATCGTAGTGATATTCAAATTTTTTAAAAGCAAAACTCAACAGCTATATATTTATCTTAGATAAACAATAATTTAGGGGTATAGCTGTTCGAGAGAAGTTTAGGGACTGACTGATTCACGCAAGTCCCACCAGGAAGATGAAAATAATAGTTGTCAGGCATATAAGAGAACTCAGGTCCTGTATATATTGAGGGTAATGCTTGCTTCAGGGTAACATACATGTACTAATTTGGTACAACCCTCGGGAATGTCTGAGACAAAGACTGTCAATACTCTAACAGGATATCACCTTAATCAGGTGGGTGGGTCAACAGAAATAGGCCTGGCTTGGTACATTAGGGCACAAGACACTGTCCCTGGGAAGGGGTAGTTGATGCTATGTACCGATGCCTTGGTTGGAAAGACTCATAGTCAGCAGTTGTAAGTCCAAGGTGGTGTACTGCACCTTAACCCAATTTAGACTACTCTACCTTCACACCCATTGTTTTAATAAAAATTCATTTTTTGTTCCTTCCGAAACTAACAAATTAAAATGGAACACATTCATGATGACTGCGTAGATACTGCATTTTCAAGGGAGGCTGCTCTAACACTCCTGTATAAACATTATTATTTAATTAACAGTGGATTACAAGGATTTCCCTCATTCGTAACACTATTTCATTGCAGTGAATATGACAATGATGTCACCCTTGCACGCCAGGCACAAGTTCTCCTCTTTCTCAGTATGCCGTTTGGTAAAGGTTTTCTGTCAGCTGTGTCCGTTATGGTGCAAACAAGATATACATCAACCACACTCTGAATATCTTGAGAATAAAGGTTTAAACTCCAATACTGCATCAAATTCTGAACTTTACACACTTCTTCCATGATTCACAACGAAAAAATCATCACATCATGAGTTATCCTTCCATTATAACATCATAAAATAGTGATATTCAAGCAAATCTATACAATATCCTCTTTTTCAAATTACAAAGACACACACAGTTTCCTCTGGTTCATATACACCACGTGGTCAAGCTATCTCACCTATAAGTTTCTTAAGGACTGTTTGATCCCTGGGCAGACATTCCAGTAGGGCATCTAAAGAGGCAGTGTTCTTGGATCCCGCAGATGAGAAGAACTGGCCAGCATGCTGCTGTTTGTTTCTCTCCATGGCTTCACATATATACACCACACACTGGAACATCAACGAATGAAATGTTCATGTTAAAATGAATTTACAGATGCAGTATTTGCCAAAAAGGTTCTTTCTTGAAGGGTATCTTACTTGTTATATTACATTTCAGTTTATTAAGTACATTAAAAGTTTTGAGATATGATTTTCTTTCACATCACACTTTGATAATAGTAGACTTTACTCATCCTTGATATACACTCTTACGCTAGCACCTTTCTGCCATAGGGTCAAGTCTATAAATATAAAGGTCAACTACTGTTATCAGGTTAGGGTGATCCCACTCTCTAAAATAGAGGTAAAAAGGGTCGTTTTTGCTCAATAACTTTTGATTCCTTCTTAACCAATGCTTCAAAACTAAAGGCCCATTAATTCATCTATTGTTCCATGTCCTAAAATTAGTGAGTGAGTGAATAGAATTTTCAACAATATTTCAGCTATATCACGACGAACCAACTAAGCACCACCCAGCCCAGTTGTGTTCCTGCTACTTCAAAGAAGAAATCTTTGAAGCAGCATGGAATCAGACACCCTCCATCCACCCTATAAAACACTGAGGACAGTGCACAAGACACAGACAGGACGCTTACATGGTGCAATAAAGACAAGTGATATTACAGTGCTAGACATCACATTATCAAGTTCCTGTTGCTTCTCAGCAAAATGCATTGAAGCAACAGGAACCTGAACCCACCCAACCACCCGCGTCCTAAAATTAACTTGCCATTCAAAGAACCAGTCAATATTGTTTAAACAGCGTGACAGATGTTTTTTTGTTTTTTTTCAGAATGTTTTTATTGCCATTTTTGATATTTACATATACAACCTCTTCAGGATTAAGTTGGTGGCGTTTTTGTATATTATTGGCTTCCGACAATCACTCCCACAAGCACACACCCTTACACACTGTATCCATTTGTGATTCCACAACACTGCATATTTTTAGTCTGTACAAGGTTATAGACAGTCATACATACACATATATAAATATGTCCATACATAGACATAGACATATTCACATACACATATACCCATATGCATATACACATGCATAGTATACAATTTTAGCTCATACTCTACATTATGTGTCGTGTTTTTCTCTATATATACACACACACATGCGACAGATGTTTGTCCTATTATAATGCAAATTAGATAGATGACAACATATTTTTTTACAACCATTTGATGTGGATATGTATGTCTGTGTGCGCTGCAAGAGCATTTTGCTGAATTCATTATGTGAACTGATTTATTGAGCAAAAAGACCTTTTTTACCTCCATTTTAGAGAGCGGGATTGCCCTGACCTGGTGATATGAGACTCAATATTGAGTGAGTGAGTAGAGGGTTTAACGTTGTCTTCAACCTTGTTTCAGTCATATCACGACGGTGCCTACATGTGCCAGAACACGAGAGTGCTCACAGTTCCTATTACTCTGGCCACTGATCAGCCCAGCCAGTACAGAACCTGGTCACCCATCCAAGTATTGACCGAGCTTATAACTTCGGTGATCTGACGAGAATCGGTGTGTCCAACGCTATAAGCCGTGGACTCAATATTGAAATATGGCAAGGACAGTAGCTAGGTTGCTGGATCGAATTATGATAGATATCAACCCACATCAACGAGGGAATTACACAATAGTATATACTGATTATCCAATCAGATTGATTTAATGCAAATTCTTGTTTGTCGATTTTGGCCCAGCTGACCAATCAACGGACAGAACTAGCACTCCTGGTTTATCTTCTGATTCTACCGTGCAAGTCTCCCATTACACCCACCAGCAGTGTCTGTTCTCTGAGCCTCAAGTCCTCATCAACTTGCTGTCGTAATAGTTTGGGTAATAATCCAAAGAACTGTAGACATGTCGACAGGTAGTCATCAGAACTAATGAAAAAAAACAACAGATATTACTCAGCTATAAGATAACATTACGTGGTATTCAAAACCCTTAAAATGCATTTAACAGAAATGTTATCTAAATTTTTGAGAAAAATGTAGGACAGACAAACTTAATGTGGATACATCCCCCCCAAAAAATGGCTCACTCGTACATGTCATGAAGTACACACCTACTCCCATGGCATCAGATTGAATGCCTCCTGTTGTCGGAAATACCAATAGGATTAAAAACGGACAGCTTTTGTGTGCATGGGACTCGGACAATTAACAACATCCGATATCAAATGGAGCGCAGTGAACTCAGAATAGCACAGGACATTGTGACTAAACAGGACATTGTAACTGAACAACACACTTTCATGTGTGCTTTTAAAATATTTGAGCATATAACTATCAAATCTACAAGATATACATGGATATTGCATTTTCTATCTCTGTCATATACAGAAAATGCTTCCTGTTGTGATCAAAATAGATAAGCTGAATGTGCATAAGTGCCATGTATTTCAGTCGAAAACAGTCAGAGGTGTTACACCGACAAGCGGTTACGAACTTTGACAATGAGAGAATGATACCTACCTGGCTTTGTCTATTCTGTCTGTCCAGCTGATCTCACTGGCCAGGTAAGCATTGACAGTAATCACCAGATCTATCAGGATCTGCTGACACCACGGTTGCTGAAGAATGAGAAGAAAATGCTATGATCTAGCACACTGTGTAAGGGGGGGTGGGGGGGTGTAGGGAGATTTGGTTTAATGTCGAACTCAAGGTTAGTTCACTCATATGGTGATAGCCAGTTTCAGAGGTGGAGGAGCTACTGTGTAAAAAAATACTGCAGACTTGTAACCACATATATGTTGACACTGCGGTGAAACTTGTTGGATCAACCACTCCAATCAACCACTCGGACATAATACTTCAACAAAAACATGATTGATCAGACAGATCAGATGTCTGACTGTGATTTCACACCTTGACAGGGTCTGCTGTGTACAATTATGTATACAAAAACGGAGTATACCTAGTTGGGATCTGGTATAATGGATTGAGTCAGATTCTCAAAAATGCGAGGCAAACCAAAACATTTCTTGCTTCAAATTTTCTCAAAGTTACTTTCCCTCAACGATACCCAAATGAAAATCTGGAATACTGGGAGCTGGAATGTTAGGGGAAACAGAGCAAACCCAAAGCAATCTATGTGTGTCATACCTTCATCACACTGGATGTGTCCAGGACCTTAGTTAACAGACTCATGACACATTGTGGCATCTTAACAGCTTGAACAAACTCCACAATCAAATTCACATCACTGGAAAATAAAATAATCACATATTGGAAATGAAAAAGTCATTTGTGTATATACAAGGTCGGCTCAATTTCACCATTGACATCATATATAAATCGTACAATAACTATATTTATAAGGAACTCATGAGACCAATGTATAGAACAAATCCCCAAATGAAGCAACTGAATTCAGTAATTGCTTGTTTGGCACAAGCAGTCAAATTAAATAGTGTTATGGGTGGACTGATTTTCAGTTGGGGAGATAAGGGGTGGAGACCAAATCCAGATGGATAGGGCAACGTCCAGTGACATAGCAGTTAAAATGACCACATAAAATAACTGTCTGTTTTCTGACTAATATTCACCCATGCAAGAATGCAGAAGTATTCCGCTTACCATTTGAGGGTGACAAGATTTGTGACCACGCGAAGCACAGTTCTCAGCCTAGCGGCGCCCTCTAGCATACCCTCTAACACCTGTTTTGTGCTAGTTTCCAGACGAGAGGTCAGTTTTTTTATGAATCCTTTGTCCTGTAACAGGGTCATGGGTGAGTCTGGATCACCTTCCTGATCTGTGGCATCAATCAGATTCTGCCACTCATCATCACTGTCTACCTCCTGTTACCATGAAAATGAGAAACAAATTCACTACCTATAGTTCAACACCAATATCTCCAGTCCATGTGTAACAGTAGCCCAAATCAACAAGGCAATCATAAAGATATTCGTTTCCACAAGCCAAGATTATTCTAGAGTGGAGAATAACTCTCACACTGCTCTAAAGCAAAGAAAGAACCAAAGTAACATTTTTAATATAGGCAGACAAATGGCACTATATAACAGATGTACAAAATAATAATGTCAATGTCCATATCTCGAGAAACATTTATCAATACTAATATGTTGTTAAATTGAACGGTAGAATACCTATTACGCCACCATTATTACATAATTACACAGTGACAATCAGACACCGTTAGGCTACTTCTATATATAGATTATGGATGATAAAGGATCCCAAATAAATACAGTGTATTGTAATTCTTGAGAATACAATTATTCGTTCAGCAACTGGTACAACACAGAGGAGTTGTGTAATCTCCAAGTAATACGATTGTGAATGTGAACTAGAACTTGTGGACTTTGAATGGTCGGCTTACTTGTCAATTTGTTATAACATGTTTGGGTATTTCATTTTAATAAACATACGTTTGAAGCATTTGTGAACTTGGTCAATTTTCTTATTCAAGTCACACAGAGACGAGAGCCAGTCAGCTACAGTGATATTTCTCATATCTGGATTGTAGCTTTTCAGCTGTGCAGTAAATGTGATTTATATCTAACCGGATCTTGTGTTATCCTTACCATCAGATGAAATCATGGGACGAGATCGAGAGAACAAACCTTTACCATTGTAATGATGCCTCATTCAAGGAAAATGGTGGTGCGAAACCAAGAAATAAACCTGGACAATCTCCGTAATAAAATCACTGGTTTTATGGTCAATTTTGACATTTTTCATCAAAGTAAGCCTTCATATCTCTTGCAGGAGAACAGAGATTTATATAATTTTATAGACTTTTGCCTTTGATAACAGAAAGAAGTAACACTGAGCAGACTATGGGACATACACTATTTTTGCTCAGGACTTTTCAGATGAAATTTTAACAGAATTTTGAAGCACAGCAACATACATGTATTCCTAATTATGGATTAATGATAGAATCTCTTCAAGGGGTAGAGAGTGAAGTTGCAATATGTTAGATATCACTAGTTAGATATATTCCTCCTCATTCAAGCAAAGGGAGAAACAAGAATCATCCTAGGATTTTACATGCTAACCTTCATTGCGGGTCATGCATAAGGCCATTCAAATATGGAAGTTTGTTTCTCAAGTAGGAGACTGGTGAAATCTTAAAGAGGCATGAGGCTTTTTATTTTATTTTTTATTTCCTGTTTTGGTTTGGAGAAAATGAAATACTTGCTAGACTATCTTTTATCCCTGATTTTATCTTATATGTGTATGGATAATCTACATATCTACTAAGTAGATTATCATTTGTCATTCTTGTGCATGGAAACAGTTGAATATCACAGCAGTTAATTTTATTTTTGAGCATTTGAAGACCCCATAACACTAGATGGATCTAAATCTAGCAACGGTTAAGAAATATAAGTGAAAGAAAATTGTATGAGGAATTTATATTAAGAAATTTATACCTCAGGTCAAAATAACAGATGATCATGTAATAAAAGAAAATAACTTTTATTACCTATTATTTGATGAAAGTATTTATGATAAACTTGGATCACTTTATTCCTAGAACAAAAGATATTATTCTCATTGGAATCCAAAAGAATATATTACATACAGGGCTATAACCCTATATTCTGGATGATTTGAAAAAAAACCCCAAAAGTAACGGATTACCTCCCTCTGCCAAACTATGTGCTGAATTTCGTGATGTGACGCTTTTGAAAAATCTCAACAAAATAACTCATTACCCTTCAGTAAAAGATATCAATAAGGAATATCAGCTCCAAATAGGATTAAAGTACATAGCAGGTTGTTTAAAGCTGAAAGTAGATGTTCTTTGAGGTTCTAAGAGAATGAACAAATATACTGTGGCTGGATTTCCATCAATAAAATAGATACATGCGGCTACATTTCGAAGCATACAGTGGATTTCGAGAAACAAAGTTTCATATTCTGCATACATTTATCAATTGTTTGAGATTATCAGAAAACCTGTCTTTTTCCATATAATGTTGAAACGGAGACCAAACATTAAAGGAGTACTTACCTTATTTTTGAGTGTGACTATATTTATCAGCATTCGTATTCCAAACCTTATTGTATAAAACTCATGTTGATAGAATGCGAAATAAATGAAATATTGATTATTTGTTGCTCGCAACGGCGTGCACTGGGCGCCGCCATTGCACCACTGCGTGACGTTTTTAGATGAGCGGAAGTGAGTTTATACTCATCTAAAAACGTCACAACGTCATGAAGATTTAAGGTTGATCGTGCTGGTCATACCGATAATTCGAAGGAGAAGGAACCCAGTAAATTCAACGACGTTCTAGTTGATTTTAGTAGTTCAAGTGTAACCATGAAAATGTTTATCAACTTAGAAGCATCGTCATTCAACTGAAATCAGTGGACAATTGCAGAGGACACTCTTTAAGTTTACCGCTCAGTTTCAAATTTTGTCCGAATTGAATCGGGCAAGTCTCAGTTGAAAAACTTGGGGAATAAATTTTTCAGTTGGCAAAGATAACCTGAACCAATTTCCTTTTAGGATTCCCCCCCGTGGGATTTGCCGCGTCAGTTTATTCCTCGAATTAAAACTCGAACCCAGAGTAATTGAAATGCCGTAGTTGGAACGTCCATGGGTCAAGCGTTAGCCGTGACGTTGTCCTGAATGCTGACGTCATCAGTCACGTCATCCCACAGGCAATATGGCGGCGCCCACGTCGATCTCAAAGAGGAAACATGGCTTCACAAATTGTAATTAAAATAATAGGTTATCGCCCTTAACAAAAGTAAAATAGTTGGTTATATTTCTGTAAGAGTCTAACCTTTGTAATAGGAACCTATATAAATTAAGTTAAGTACTCCTTTAATATCTTATGAAATCATACCTGTTCCTCTAGTTTGACAGTTTCTATGTTTTTCCTCTTTTTCTTGTCAGAGCTTTTCCGCACTGTTCTCCGTCCCTCTATCTCTATACTAGGGTACTCCTTCTCATAGTCCTTACTGATTCTGTCAGGCCGCGGGGTCGGCTCCACATTCTGAAGATAATGATACACAGTATGCAAGAACAAGTGGATACACAAGAGTTCATAGAAGTCACATTTACTTAAAAACTCAACAGAGTAGCCAGGTATCACGATAAACTTATGATAAACTCAATTCTGGCAATAATGCTAACGTTAAAGTATTTATGAATTTTGAACATTAAGGGGGTAAACTTCTAGCAAAACTGAATACTGATTGGACAAAAACTCAATTCAGTGAGAAAAAAACTGAATATTTGGACATCTATGAATCCCTGGTACATGTTCCTACGAAGTAGGCTACAGATTGCAAATTGTCCGGTAATGTACTAATGAGTGAGTGAGTGAGTGAGTCGGTCCATCCGAATCATTTTGTCGGCAAAATAGGGAGAATTGTTGAAATTAGAACCTTGATTTTTGGCATGAAGGGGCACTGTAGGGGACTGTTACCAACAAGTTCTGAGCTGACCTACTTTTGATGAAAATTTCTGGTGATTTTTGATGAAAATCACTGGTGATTCTGACTTGGGCAGTGCCCATCTTAATATAGGCAGGATTTCAACTGGGGGTGGAGATTTCCAAGAGTTCAGTTCACGTCGGACTCCTAATGCCTACCCTAATTCGTAGGTCCTGTGATGTTAGTCACACTGCTCATGTATATACTATGTTACAAAAAAATGTCAAAAATTAAACATTTATAAACAATGTTGGTATTTATTATCAAATCAAACCTGCTATAATTTGCCCTAATCCTCCTTTGAGATTCTGCTGTAGATTAAAAATTCTCACCCTCTGGAGCCTCAGCCAATAGGTTACACTGCGCCTGCGCCCAAACGCACTTCCCCAAATCCTTTTTCTTCTATAAGCCTATAAGCGTGATGCGTGCAAGGCCAAGAAGAGTGGGCTGGGTCGGGCAGTCAAGACTATATAGCAGGATTGATTTGATAATAAATACCAACATTGTTTATAAATGTTTAATATTTATTGCTCAAATCTACACCTGCTACAGTTTTCCCACTACCAACAGTAGGAGGTGGGCCTCGGCTTTGTTGAAGTGTGGCTGTAAGCGCTGAGATGATCAGAGATGCATGGTACCGTAAATTGAACCCGTTAGTAAACCCTGGGCGTAAAGCACTGTAGGAGCTAAGGGGCAATTTCTAGTAAGACGGTAAGAAGGGTATAAGGACCGAGGCTTCTGAACCCGAATACTAGTGGAACCAACTGACCATGGTTGTGGTACGTTAATTGAACCCGTCAGTGAACCCTGGGCGTAAAGCACTGTAGGGGCTAAGGGGCAATTACTAGTGAGACGGTAAGGGACCGTATCCAACCATCGTTTGCTGTTGAGACATTTTAAACGATGGTAAAAAACGTTCAGCTACTACACCCATCGTTTGCACCATCGTTTTTTTGTGTAGCAAACGATCAAAAAAACCATCACCGAAGATTGCCGAAGGTGCCGCTGTCGTTCGGAAGAAAACGTCGTCGTTTGGAAGAAAACGATTGTCGGCTGCCAAAAGACGATCGCACGTGTTAAGCTGCGCATAAATACACACTGGGTGAACAGGCCGTGCCTTAGCTCTCAACTGCACACATGTGTAACAAAATATAGCGCTATCAGCGAATGTGAAAACGGGTTTAACACAGGGGAAATAAATTACACTTTAATCGCCTTCCGCGTTTGTTTTACAGGTTTGATTACGGGAAGTCGCTGTTTGTGTGCAAAAATTTTCTATGAAAATGACAACCATCTAGCTGTGATAATGGAAGTGTCACGTACGCAAATAAAACTGAATGGTTTAATAACACCCTCCCCATGTATGCACGGTGTAAAAAATTTCTTTGAATAGGCCGGAAAAGGTAATCAACAGTTAACTCTGCCGATATCTTACTGATCTGAATTCTGTTCAGTTACTATTTAACTTAAAGAAATACCCGTTTCAAAAATATTTAGGTTGATAAATATTTCCTTGTTATTCAGGGTGATACGGAAGTCTACCGTGGAAAAATGGTGTCGATTCGCCTGGAAATTTTCGCGATAATGCCGACACTAGGTTTTGATCACTTTCCTTGAAAACGCATGGATACAATAGAAATCTAAATAAATATTTTTCATCGCGAGTATTATGGGACCATGAAACTATTATATGATTTTTTGTATCTTCAGCGGTTTTCTTGTAATGTTTACCGGAAAACGTGTAACACGATTTGCGGGGAATTCCACTGAAATTCGCCCACTTCAGAGCACGTTTTAATACCTCACTGGCAAATCGTGTTACACTTTTCCCAATAAATATAACATGAAAAGAGCTGAAGAGACAGAAATGATATTTATATTTTCATGATCCTATAATACTTGAGATAAAAAATGTATTTAAATATTTTATTTTATGAATGCGTTTTCAAGGAAATTGATAAAAAAAAAACTAATGTCGGTATATCGCCGAAAATTCTCGGCAAATCGACTCTGTTTTACGTTAAATAAACCAAAAAATGGAAAGGTTTCTTATGTATTTGGCCTGTGTACTGTATTGCAGTCCATAGGGAAAATCATGTCATCAACACGCGCGTTTAGCTTTAATATTTTAGAAATATCGCAATTTATTCTACGTGTCTGTCTGAAAAAAAACCCCAGCTTGTGTACGGTCAAGGAGCACACGCGTACACGCACGTGGCCTTCCATTTCGACTGCCGTTTATCCCCAGCATAGAAAAGTCGACACAGGACTGCTCCCGCATGGCGGGAAAATAAAGAGCGGTGTAGAACACGTGTCTGTCGAAACGTTCATGGCGATATACCAGATCAGAGAGGAAAACGCTATATTCACGATCCTTCAATTCACAAGTCGAATACATTAAAATTATCCAGAAAGTTTCTAGAGCTATACTTTGGTGGGTGCCATGAAAAAGAATTGTCACGGGAGAATATTTGGTGCCCCTGATATTTGAACATCGCTACTTGAGAGAAAGTGGAGGTGTGAATTTCCATTGAGTCTTCATTCAAGCATTTTTAATGTTTTAGATTGAAGTGAATTTCTCGGCAATGCGCTGAGACAGATGTATTTTTTGACAACCAATCGTTTATTTGAGACTTTATCGAAACAGATCCAAATATTTGATTATCGGTGTTTTATTTATTATGGTCAACTTAACGCACTTTTATTCTACATTGCAGGTTTGTTTGCTCCATGGACATATTGAAACTAGAGGAATGACCGCCTTTTCTCCGGATAATATTATTCGTATATGCACATATTTCTTCGTTATGTTTATATTTTGTTGTAAGATTCTAACCAATAAACATATGATTGTGCAAGAAAGTCCCATATCCCTATCCAGCAGGACTATACGTGGAAGAAACTAATTTCCGGTGAGCATATAGGTAAGAATCCTGCTTGATTAGTAAACAATATTGCCAAGCTGTCAATTTATTGTCTAGCCATAATAATAGTAAAGTGATCAGCTTTTTTGTCTGTTCTATTGGTCTATACACAGCTTGACTTTCGAGCCACGAAGGACGCAAGAGTTACTTCCGGAGGCGGCATCCACGGGACATCCACAGGCATTTGCTTTATTACTACCATAATTCAAATAAATGGACGTTCACGGGAAGTATCGCTGAAGGGATTGTTCATTTTAAAGACATTATTAAATAAAAGGCAACAAGTGTCTTTGATTTTATACTTTTTGTTTATTTACAGTTGCACATTTCCGGGACAGTTTCAATTGATCACTCCGGGCTCTAAATAAGCCATGCAGTTTTGTTCCATGAAAAATAGATTTAAGTGCATTTCTGGAAGGTTGAACATATATGATCTCATCTTTAGTACTATACACATCGTCTTTCACATCCAGCTTATTTGTTTCTCACCACAACCGATACTTCATTCACTATGGAACAATATACAGGAAATCAAGGTAAGTTCACATAAATTTTATTACTGATCATATGCCCCTAGGGCTTGCTCTAAAAGTTGTAAATGTACAACCACGGGTATCCGACTTCTATCGAAATTACAAACTTCAGATGAATAGAGTACTCATCACGTATAGATATTTGCAGATGTAACTTTAAAAGCTTACCAAACAAGGCGCGCTTCAAAAGCGCAAATTAAACAAAAACAAAATTATGAGTTACACCATTACAAAACCGTTATCTATGGTGAATGTCTTGTAAATTTCTGCGTTTACGCATCGTCCTGAAAGAGAAAAAATATACGCATTAGATTCTAATGTTTCACTCGACATTTATCTGTAATCAAACATGATAATAATTGTTAAAGTAAAACTATGATCATCTCATTCCAAAAATTACAAATATTGTCCATAAAACAAATAAACGACTATCAGGTGTTAATTTTTGTTGACAAATTTTTCAATCATACAGACCTAATTCCAAACACTTTCAGATCATATTTTTCAAAATTATCTGTTGTCCACAGGTACCCAACTAGACAGGCTAAATTAAATTTATATCGCGATTTTTACTACTCTGACTTTTCTTATAGTACTAAAATAAAGGGTCCCAAAATATGGAACAATTTACCCTCTCAGTTAAAATCTCACGTTTCGCTCTCATTATTCAAATCGAGGATATAATCGTATTTATTACTGGAACATAATTAGACATCTATTCTGTTTGCCGTCTGTGGAAGTTGGAAATTAAATTTGTGTTTTTGTCTCACTATGATAGTGTTTACCGCATATTATCATCTTTGTAAATATAATAATAATTTTGGGATAAAACAAACCCCTCGGGGTTTTCATCCCGCCACTATTATATTTTGTTTACTAAACATTATTGTTATGCATGGTGAAATAAAAATCAAATCAAATCAAATGGTAATCTAGACTGACTTTTTTGAAAGCCGCATTCCAAAATGCGCAAAGCCCGTATTCTGCAAAATACATAAGATTCGAATCGCACGTTCATAAAACGATATCATGGTTCCATAATATTTTGTTTATTAACGAATTACACCGTAACCGATTCTAAAATATAGTCAAGCAGCACACGTATAGCAAAAATCTGGAAAAGAAAACAACATTAATTTGTGTTCCGTTCTCATAATCCGTTTTTCACGGCCTCAAGCGACACGGCCGTTGTTGTTGTTTTTGCGTCTGTAAATAGGGAATACTTTCGAGCCGATCGTTTGCCAGGAGACTTTCAATCGTTTGCTAGAAAACGTCTGCACCTTTGTTCGAGGTGTGAAAAGACGACCGGCACCCTTACCGTAGGTTGCCGGAGATTTCCGGCGATCGTCTTTATCTGACAGACGTTTTTTAAAAAACGATCAACTCATACACCCATCGTTTGCATGGACGTTTTTTTCATCGTTTAAAACGTCTAGCAAACGAACGTTGGATGGATACGATCCCTAAGAAGGGTATAAGGACCGGGGCTTCTGAACCCGAATACTAGGGTACCAACGATTGCTCCAATCGCCAATTCCTTACTATGAAATTTTCTTGAATGTCCGACACTAGCTTTTACCTAGAAAAACAAATACATTCATACTCACTGTATTTACTAGTGTCGGGGTCTTGATAGCTGACTTGGCTGGTATTGGCGATTACCGATATGCCGTGACTCTTAACCATCTTGCAGTCGGCTTGAGATCGGTACTGCCCCCCCCCCCCTTTTTCTTTGAAGACTAGGCGACTACATGTTGGGCGGCAACGAGCGGCCAAAACATGGTCAAGTTGTCTGTTTGTACTGACAAGTCTCTCAGATAGAAATCTGTAAACGTGGAATTGGCACTCCAAGCACAGGTTTGGACAATGTCATCCAGCGATACGTTCTTCCATAAAGGCCATGATGTTGCGATGGCTCGTATTTCATGAGAAGATGCAGAGGCTAGCAGTGGGGGGGGGCATCGAGGGATAGTTCGTATGTCCATTTAATGGTCTTGCTCAACCAAGAGGCCACTGTATTCTTGGTAATGTCTTGAGTAGCCCTTGGGAGAAGAGAGAGCAGTAGTAGTCGACGAGAACCTCTGATAGGATCGGTACGGCTGAGGTAGTGACGTATTGCTCGTACTGGACACAGTAAGATGTCGTTATCAAGTCCTTGAACAAAATCTGATAATGCAGGGATGGAATACAGACGTTGAGCACAAGGTCCTTGTCGTACAGTCTCATTCTTGGCGATGAACTCAGGAACAGGGCGGAAGGATATGCGTGACCAGTCTGCCGTCCAAGTCATCGATTTTCTTTCCAAGGCATGAAGCTCGGATACTCTAGACGCCAGGGCGAAGGCCGCTAGGAAGGCAGTCTTGTAGGAAACAGCTTTCATCGAGGCTGACTCTAGTGGTTCAAAGGGTGGGCGAAGGAATGCGCTGAGAACCACGCCAATGTCCCACTTTGGTAATAGTTTCCGGGAACGACGGGACTGTAGTGCACAGGCATGTAGAAGAGCAGAGATATTGGGATCCAGGCTAATGTCAATGCCAGCAGATAACCGTAGAACCCGGGCCAAGGCTGATCGGTACCCTTCAATAGTGCTGCTTTTGTACTTCTTATCTCGGTGCAGGTGAAGAAGAAATTCCGCCACTATAGGAAGAGAGGCAGTGTCGGGATCGGAGCCTCGTTGTCGACACCACGAGACGAAACATTTCCACTTAGACTGGTAAAGGTGTGATGTGGAAGGTCGGTTAGATGAAACCATCGTCTCTGCAACCTCTGCTGAAAATCCTTGTTCTGTGAGGGTATTCTGGATAATCTGCAGACGTGTAGGTTGAGCCACTGAGGGTTGTGATGGAGTATCCCGCAGGGTTGGCTTAACAGGTTGGCCCATACTGGTAGGCGGCGTGGAGAGGCGGTGAGAAGAGGAATCAGAGCCGGAAACCACGGTCGACGAGGCCACCACGGAACGACGAGAAGAATGATGCAGTCGTGTTGAACAATCTTCTGAAGTACTTCCTGCAGTAAGGCAATGGGTGGGTAGACATATGCAAGGAAGTTGTCCCAGCTGATCAATAGGGCATCGATGGCGTATGCTTGAGGGTCCCGAACCGGACTGGTGAAGAGGGAAAGCTGTGCATTGTTCCTCGTCGCAAATAGGTCGATCAGAGGGTTCTCCCAGATGCTGGTGATATGTTGGAAGACCTCTGGGTGCAGTTGCCATTCCGTCTGTAGTACCGTGTCTAGACGAGATAGGCGATCTGCTAATACATTGAGCCGGCCTGGAACATGACGAGCATGTATGTGGCAGTGATGTTGTATCGCCCAGTCGTAGAGGGTCCAAACCATACGGAATGTTGGGTAGGATCCGGTGGTACCCATCTTGTTGATATGAGCAATGACAGTTGAGTTGTCTGTTGCGATGAGAAGAGACGAATTCACCAGTAGATGACTCCACTGCTGGACTGCACAGATGACAGCTTTCATTTCCAAGAGATTGATATGAAGTTTGGCATCCGATGTTGACCATCTGCCGGACATCTCTAGATCGTCTAGATGGGCTCCCCAACCTGTCTCGGATGCATCGGTGTAGAGATGGTATCGAGGAACTGGTGGTACAAACGGTACTCCCCGCATGACATTGTAACGGGACTGCCACCAAACCAGTTGTGGGTGTAGTGACGTCAACACCGGAACTAGTGGTTTGAGGAGTGAAGTTTGAAGATACTGACGCAAGTGGTATTGCAGAGGACGAACTTGGAGACGGCCATAGTGAGTGAGGTCTTGAGCGGATGTGAGCAGACCCACCAGTCTCTGCTATGACTTGAGGGGCTGTGCGGGTGAGGTCAAGGAGACTCGAACCATCGACTGAATGTTAGTCCAACGGTCTTCCGGGGGTCGTGTCAACTGTCGAAGTGTGTCGAATACTGCCCCGATGAACTGACGGCATTGAGCCGGTTCCAACTCTGACTTCTGAGGATGAGGAATGAAGCCGAGATGTTGAAGGATGAGTAGAACGAATCGGATCTGAGCGTTGAGTAGAGACTTGTCCTGAGCCCAGATGAAAATGCTGTCTATGTAAACTTCTATGTGAATGCCCCGTAGATGCAGGAACGCTATGGCTGGTGCTGTGATGCGGGTGAAAAGCCATGGTGCGATGTTGACTCCAAACGGAGGCATCTGCCACTCGAAACGTCGACAGTGAAGCGTAGGTATCGACGGTGTCGAGGATTAATGGATATGTGCAGATAAGCGTCTTGTAGATCGATGGAGGCCAGCCAATCCCTGTGATGTAGACAGGCCTGGATCGATGAAATCGACGTCATCTTGAAATGCGGAGGTGGTGACAGGTACAGCTTGTTGAGACATCTCAGGTCAATAACCATACGCATCTGCTCGGAATTCTTTTTCGGAACCAGGAAAACACGGCTGTAGAAACCGCTGTGTTCTCGGCCTGAGGTAACTCTCTGACTGCTCCTTTTGTGATGAGTGTGGTGATGGATGAGAGAAGTGTCTGAACGTGTCCTGAAGGAACTGGCAGCAGTGATGGACGAGGACGGGATATGACCACGGGATGGTCCTGGAAGGTGAAGCGAAATCCATCTCTTAATGTCCTTAGAATCCATACATCGTCTGTAATGAGCTGCCAATTTTCCCAGAAATGCTGCAGACGGCCTCCGACGATAGGATGAGAGAAATGACGGAAGGCGGGCAGACGAAAAGAATGAGTACTGTCACTTGTTGGAGGCACCTCTGCCTCTGCCTCTACCTCTGGAGGCTCCGTGTCATCGTCCACGGGTAGCTGAAGGCTTGGCAAAGGGACGAAAATTATCCGCAATAGTCTCCCGTGAAGTTGTCTTCTGAGCTGAACGTCGATTCCTCTGGTTAGATGCCGACGAGGTCGGAGCAGAGCGACGAGAAGCAGCGGCCAGAAGTCTAGATGTTCTCTCCTCCCGAATATCAGGCAGACTGAATTGCGTTGTTGAACAAAAACTTGGAATTCAACGGTTGACGGATCAAGGTTTTTTGAGCAGATACTGGAACTTCGGCTTTAGTATTACGTAAGATTGCCTTGCGCTGAGATTGAAGAAGGGCAGCATACGAGAAAGCGGAAGCCTCGATCACATGGCAATTAGACCTGTTCAGTGTATAAAAACATCCCCGTAGGTAGGCTTGATGATCGGGAGATAGGAGAATATTACCCTTCGGCTGACGTATGGAAGGGTCAAATACTAGACGAGATGCAGCGGACAGGAACCAATCAGTATAAGACGTAATCCGTTGAATGGCGATGAACATCTCTTGAAAACGCTCCACTTCCTTGGCTGTAAGTGGGGTGGTAGTTTTGGTAGTTTTCACGATTTGGTCTAAGTCCAAATCCAACATGGGGGATTTGACTGGAAGTACGCTGTTGTGCATCTATAGAAGGAAAACTTGGGTTTCTGCAACTTGTCCTGTTCTTGAAGTTGATTGTTGAGGTTAACCATTATGGGGGCCCATTCCGGAGATGGCGCACATGAAGAAGGCGCTTTTGCTACTACTGGTATGGCCGGAACGAAGATGGACGCCATAGACATCGGTTCACGTCTAGTCCTAGACATTGAAGAGGAAATAGTAGGCTCCGGCATCTCAGGGACAAGGGCCATCAGGGCCGCCATCTTGTCCGTAAACGGTAAATCTCCCGCATTCGGTGTTGATTTCTGTATATGAGATGAGGATGACGACGAAGATCGACGATCAGGAGATGTATCGTGAAGATCTCGCAGAGTAGACGTGTTGGTAGCCAACAATCTATCAAGTGGGTAGCATGGTCGATCAATGTTGTTTGCAGTTGAAGACCTATGCGTGGACGCCTGATGACGTGATGATGAAGATCGGCGTCGTGAAGAAATGGAATGACGATGTGATGATGAAGACGAACGTTGTGAACCCCGATGTCGACGGGAATTACGGGACCGTCGAGATGTATTACGGTTCGATCCATGTGGGGAAATTGTACGAGTCCCGGTAGATATTTGTCCAGTTGTCGCTATATTAGAAGGGGTCGCGGTCTCCACAATAATGGAAGACACAGTAGGCTGTTGTTCTTCGATAACAAAAGGTAGATTTGGCTCAGTGGTCTTTTTCTTTCCTCTTGTTCTCTTCCCTTTGTTTCCCACTGCTTTTGTTGTACGCAAAGCAGTGGGGACTGATTGCGTAACCGGTATACCCGATAACAGCTGGTCAGGTAAGTTTTCAACACGTATAGTGCCGCTTGGTGGAATTACGGGTGACATAGATGACGGACAATCTGGCATGTCTTCATTGATATTTCTATCAACTTTGAGATAAATTTCGGCTTGTTGCCTGTCGCTGGGTGCCAATTCCTCGTCTACTGCGGCCTGCAGTAAGTAACTCCGTCTGGCCTGTGCATAGTCGTACCAGGCTTGGTCGGGCCAAGAAATACAGTCAAGGCACGTATTTTTCCTATAACATATATGCGTCTTACAGGAAAAACAAAGGGAATGTAAATCCAAACTTGACCAAGTTTGTCTGCAAGATGTGCAGCGCTTAGTATTCCTAGTTGTTTTAGACATTGTTTTACAATGCTGTATACTAAAGATAGACTGATTTTCCCTATCAAGATAGGTAAAAACATGAATTGCAAGCAAGCACCTAAAAGGTGCTTGGACCCCTCAGCCTGTTTTTTTTTAGTCAAGTAGGATCAGGGCTGCATCTAGACCCAATATAGTTTCAGAAAACATATGGGCGCCCAAAACTCAAATGAAACAAAAAACGGAAGTGTTGTTGTTGTTCAGTTTGAAAGGATTTCTGAAGGAAATACTCCTAGAAATAGCTTCTGGGAGCATCAATATCGATCCGTTTGCATAGCTGGGTATTGAATTTCATGTTAATAAACCTCTGTTTTGTGATTGATCACAGGCTCTTTGCGCCGAAATTCACTTAAAAAAATTGGACCCTCAATAACGAATTACAAAAAGAAGCTGGGAGTTTGGGATCGGAACCTGCAAAAAATCTCTGGATACCGAAAATAAGACTTTGGTTTCACGTGAGTGGTGTGCTGGGATTACAGCATGCAAGAAAGTGTAGCTTTATCAGTGGTAAACACACTGATTGACACAGGCCCATCCTTATCATTATTGGGTGGGGGGTGGGGGGTGCATAAGCTCCAGGTATGCAAACTGGTTCAAAATTGCCCAGAGTCAGGCTAAAAATGGGCTTTCCTAATCACTCGTTTTAAATAATTTCCAAGGTACAGTAACATGTTTGGTGACAAAAATTGAAGCATTATGTTGTACCAGTTAAATGTGTGGACACAAATATGGTTCATGCAAACGTTTTAGGATAAATCATATGATGTAGAATAGAATGATTTAATAGCAAAATTAAAGAAAAATGTTCTCCTTCATTCAATGAGAATATTGAATGGATCAGGCTTTCTTGTATCAGGGAACCTTCAAAATTCACAATGAAACATGCAACCAAGGGTTCCCGATGTTATCTATGCCCATCAATAAATAATTCAAAAAAAAAAAATTAAAAATCATGAAATCATCATAGCCATCTGAAAATCTAATCATTTCCTCAGTCAACATTCAGGAAGCTCTCACAAAAGTTTTGTCAGGCCCGACTTGAGAGATCTGCAGATATTCAGTGGACAAGAACATGTTGATGGGCATAGATAACAGTGCAAAAGCTGAGCCATCAATAAATAATAAAAAAAAAAATTAAAAATCATGAAATCATCATAGCCATCTGAAAATCTAATCATTTCATCAGTCAACAGTCAGGAAGCTCTCACCAAAGTTTGGTCAGGCCGGACTTCATAGATCTGCAGATATTCAGCGGACAAGAACATGTTGACGGACGGACGCTAGGACGGACAGACGGACGTACGTACATGGCAACGACAAGACCCCACAGCCCTATGGGCTGAGGGGTAAAAAATCAAAATCTAATTCTTAGCAGAGCTCTATTCTAAACACGTCCACACGCTGTGGCTGTAGGAAAAAACATGAATTGCAGGCAAGCACCTAAAAGGTGCATGGACCCCTCGGCCTGATTTTTTTTAATCAAGTAGGATCAGGGCTGCATCTAGAGCCAATTTAGTTTCGGAAAACATATGGGCGCCCAAAACTCAAATGAAACAAAAAACGAAAGTGTTGTTGTTGTTGTTCAATTTGAAAGGATTTCTGAAGGAAATACTCCTAGAAAATCTTCTGGGAGCCTCAATATCGATCTGATTGCATAGCTGTGTATTGAATTTCATGTTAATAAACCTCTGTTTTGTGATTGATCACAGGCTCTTTGCGCCGAAAATCACTTAAAAAAATTAGACCCTCAATAATGAATTCAGAAAAGGAACTGGGAGTTTGGGATCGGAACCTGCAAAAAATCCTTGGATACCGTATATAACAGACTTCGGTTTCACGTGAGTGGTGTGCTGGGATTACAGCATGCAAGAAAGTGTAGCTCTATCAGTGGCAATTTATGCATTGCACAAGTGTGATAACAAGTAAACACACTGATTGACACAGGACAACCCTTATCATTATTGGGGGGCATAAGCTCCAGGTATGCAAACTGGTTCAAAATTGCGCAGAGTCAGGCTAAAAATGGGTTCTCCTAATCACTCGTTTTAAATAACTTCCAAGGTACAGTAACATGTTTGGTGACAAAAATTGAAGCATTATGTTGTACCAGTTGAATGTGTGGACACAAATATGGTTCATGCAAAAGTTTTAGGATAAATCATATGATGTAGAATAGAATGATTTAATAGCAAAATTAAAGAAAAATGTTGTCCTTCATTGAATGAGAATCTTGAATGGACCAGGCTTTCTTGTATCAGGGAACCTTTAAAATCCACACTGAAACATGCAACCAAGGGTTCCTGATGGGCATAGATAACAGAGCAAATGCTAAGCCATCAATAAATAATAATAAAAAATAAATTAAAAATTATGAAATCATCACAGCCATCTGAAAATCTAATCATTTCATCAGTCAACATTCAGGAAGCTCTCACCAAAGTTTGGTCAGGCTCGACTTCATAGATCTGCAGATATTCAGCGGACAAGAACATGTTGACGGACGGACGGACGTACGTACATGGCAACGACAAGACCCCACAGCCCTATGGGCTGAGGGGTAAAAAAGGATTTGGGGAAGTGCGTTTGGGCGCAGGCACAGTGTAACCTATTGGCTGAGGCTCCAGAGGGTGAGAATTTTTAATCTACAGCAGAATCTCAAAGGAGGATTAGGGCAAACTATAGCAGGTGTAGATTTGAGCAATAAAATTAGATTTTACAGAAGAGGAACCTGAATGAGTACTTCCAAACTCTTGTCATTATATTGTCACCAGTAATCTACATAATCTCTGTAAATAGTGGTGTCTCACTTTCAATCATCATATTCATGTCAGTTGGTGAAAGCAAAGCAGAGGTTGCAGGCACCACTAAATAATTTATCATCACACAGAGAAGATGTCATTCCAATACGCATATCTTGGAGATGAGCATATATGCATATTTTAGAAGAAATCTACTGTATTAGAGAATATGGTACCAGTACCTGAGATTCTGAGTCAGTCTGTGAATCAAAAGTGAGAAAAACAACACATTGTTATTAAGGTGAAAATATACCAAATTGTATTCAGGTAAACATTTGTGAAGATGTGAGTTTGAACACAGAGAGGGATTTATATAGAGAACAGTTAAAACCACAGCGTATGTTAATACTGTTAACCATAAGACGAGGAACAAAGTTCTTTTATAACAACATTTTCCCAGAGGTTTTTATATAATATTGAGATGATAGACTTCTTCAAAAAGACAGAATAAGCAATAAAGAGGTGCTGAGAAAAGGAAAAAGATTTAAAGATTTCAAGTTAGCAGAACACCAAAGGTTAATAGACGATTTAGACATGAGATCCATGTGTAGAGACGTACCATACTGTGTCCAGTTCTCTCCCATTGCTGGGTGTGAGGTCTGTCAGGGTGGACAGGTAACGCCTGCTCTTCTCCATCTCTCATATCAGGTCCCCAAGCTTCAACCGTCGAATTACCACCTTCATCCTTCTGTAACAGATAAACATAAACAATACATGAGAATCTCCAAAATATCTTAGTGTGAACGTTACATCTAATGAACCCATCTGGTACTTTTGCATGTATTGGTGTGTGTGTTCTAATCATCTCATTTTATTGGCTGTATTCACCAATGAGATGTGATCAAAAACAGAGCATGATATATTCCTGAGTGGAATGGCTACCCAAAGGACCAAAACTTTGTTAACCTTTGATTGCAATAATGCTTGACACTGCAGATAGACATCATCTAGAATATATTTTTTACAATGATTACATGAACTGGGTCGTCTGACATAGATAAAAGACTAGTATTACTACAGGGGATTAAAGGTGTTAAAATCTGCCAGTATTGAATCTTTACTACTTTTTAGTTCATTCTTCTGTGTCAGTCACATCCCAAACAATATACGCCCGTATATCTGAAATTACATTGGTCCAAATTTCAAGGTTGTTTAATAGTCTTGATTCCTATTGGTAGCTAGCAATCCGGAGAAAGGTCTACAATTTTGTGCTTCTGAGAGTGTAACATATATCACATCTTATATTGAATGATAAACTAAACTGGGCTTAACTCTTGGTAACTAGTTGACCTTGAAGCAGGAGCCGAGAGCTCACATATCCCACACTGAAATCGACAATAGTCAAACACAAGAAAATAGTAGTTTTCCTGCAAATGGATTCCTTTCAGCCAAGAGCATTTTTCATGAAGGAAGAAGAAAGTGATGAAGTAAACCTTTTTTCTTGAGTTAATAAACAGGTATGAAGTTCATGAAGGACCCCTCTCCCCATTGAATTAGTAAATGTATGGTTTTTATTTCACAACAGTTTAACTAAATGTAGCCGTTTCAAACATGGGAGACAACTCCACAGGACAAATGCCATAAACATGTAGGGGAGAGAACTCTGAAAGCTTGATTCAGTTTTGGGGGACTGTGACCTTGACCTTTGACAAATTGATCTAAAGATGTATGGCTCCTCTTTGCCATGCGAGTAAGGTATACTCAAAGTTTGATACCAATCATACCTTGAAACTAGAGATATCATATGGACAACTTGTGTTAATGGATGAATGGTCAGAACGCAACATCGCATTACACGACCTCGTCTTCGACAGGCATATGAAAATATGACTTTTAACGATTTCTTGATTTTGGGGTCACAGTGACCTTGACCGTTGACGCATATTTTGGTATGTAACACATCATGTCCCTCTAATGTATCTACTGGCAAAAAAAAGTTATTTTTGATGATTTCCTGATTTCGGGGTCACAGTGACCTTGACCTTTGACCCGACCTAAATTTTGGTACACGACACATCGTCTTCCCTCAATGTATCAATGGACTAAAAAAAATCCAGATTTTTATGAATTTCATGATTCTGGGGGTCACAGTGACCTTTGACCTTTGACCTCGACCTTCATTTTGGTACACGACACATCGTCTCCCCGTAGGGTATCCACTCACCAAAAATTGGAACTGTAGATAGGAAACTGTCCCAGATAAAGAATGGACACGAGAACCGGACAGACGGACAGAAACCGCCATCACATAATACGTCTGCCTTTTGGCGGGCGTATAAAAATCAAACATAAACTTTCCGTTACCTTTTTGTTTTCTTCCTCCATTGCCTTTTTCCTTGCCTTGGTTAATATTTTAGATGTGCCCGGAGGATGAGCTTTCCGTTTGGCCTGTTCTTCCTTCTGTAGACAGAGCGAGGCAGTCATGGGCTGAGTGAAAGGACTGTTCAACTTCAGGTCTTCTTCTGACACTGATTATAAACACACAAATAACAGATTATGAAATACATAAAGACTTTGTTATTGCACTTCAAATAATGATTCTGAATATCCAATGCCTGCTGTTTGGCCATTCAGATAATAGGGTCTGGTGCTACCTGAAGTCCCTTCCAGTAATTAATATGATTAAAATACAGAACATTTCTTTGGGCTGTCGGTAAGACACAAAAATGTTTCTGGCCACCCCTACTATTTTTTTAAAAAGCCCCAAGCAGTGTAAGACCAGTGAAATGCTTGTCAGCTGCTTGTATGAAGCAGAAGTGTTATTCCTATGAAATAAGGCAATGATGATGCACAGAATATACTATTAAACTTATAAGATATGGAAGTTTATATTTCCTCATGTTACTGCAGATAAAAGTTTACTGTCTGAGTCTGCAGACCGTTTGATCAAATGTGTATTGTTGATTTCATGCAAATAGTATTAAACTACTGCATCGGTTTGCCGGAAAAGATGGATATATTTGGTCTGTGTGACTGTGAAGATGGATATATTTGGTCTGTGTGACTGTGAACATGAATATATTTGGTCTGTGTGACTGTGAAGATGGATATATTTGGTCTGTGTGACTGTGAAGATGGATATATTTGGTCTGTGTGACTGTGAAGATGGATATATTTGGTCTGTGTGACTGTGAAGATGGATATATTTGGTCTGTGTGACTGTGAAGATGGATATATTTGGTCTGTGTGACTGTGAAGATGGATATATTTGGTCTGTGTGATGGTGAAGATGGATATATTTGGTCTGTGTGACTGTGAAGATGGATATATTTGGTCTGTGTGACTGTGAAGATGGATATATTTGGTCTGTGTGACTGTGAAGATGGATATATTTGGTCTGTGTGATGGTGAAGATGGATATATTTGGTCTGTGTGATTGGAGATGGATATATTTGGTCTGTGACTGTGAAGATGGATATATTTGGTCTGTGTGATTGAATATGGATATATTTGGTCTGTGTGACTGTGAAGATGGATATATTTGGTCTGTGTGACTGTGAAGATGGATATATTTGGTCTGTGTGACTGTGAAGCTAGAGATTAATTTTATTCAGCCTTACATGTTCTAATCTATCGAGCACTTCGCATTAACTTTATAAAGATTTGTAAATATGGTATGTGGGAATGAGTAGGGGATTTCAACTTTCAAAGACTACACAATTTTAAACCAAGTTAGAGAAAGCAGGTCAGTGACCAACTGTATAGTAAGTATATGTTTATGGGCTTACCCTTGACCCCATGAGACACAAAGGGATGGTGTAATAGGTCAGGCCAGGCAAGACGGTTCTGAGGGTTCTTAGTTAACAAACCCTGCAGGAAGTCCTTAAACACAGGGCTCATAGTCTTGGGCCATTTCACAGGATCCTTGATGATCAGACTGACTAGTTGGAAAATACTGTTTGTGTAGAATGGTGGGGTACCTGTGAACAGCTCATACAAAATACAACCCACAGCCCTGAAATCAAACAGGATACAGTATAGACCAGGTAGATCATGGTATATATACAGGTAACTTATGAAACCGAATGTGATAGAGTAAACAGCTCTGCAGTCAGGAACATGGTATATACACAGTGAACACAAGAAACCGAATGTGATAGAGTATGCACCTTTGCAACCAGGGACATGATAAATAGATACACAGTGAACTCAAGAAACCAAATGTGATAGAGTATAACACCCCATCATGAAACTACATGATACAGTACCATCAGAAATCAAGTGCAGATCTCCCAAAAGAAAACAGTTTCATACTACATGTACACGTTCAATTAATCTCACCATAGGTCAGCTGTATGATCATAGGGTTTCTCCTCCACCAGTTCTGGGGACATGTACAGAGGGGTGCCCTACAGATAAACACACATTAAGTTATAGGGTTGTTTTTGTAATTTCATTAAATATCTGCTACAAATGTTGTCAAGTTGGAAATGTCAGCCAGTCATCAACATGAACCGTGCAAAGCACTGAGAGCCCCTCGGCCTTGTGAATATATAAATAGGACCCTGATTGACCAGCAGTTGATAACAACAAAAAATGGTTGACAAATTGACACTTTAACTTGGTGAACCAGAAAATATAGGGCATTCAGTCTAATTTTGATAGATTTCTGTTCTGTGACAACATGCCTTGGGACTCCTATGCTCATTCTTCATCTTGCTTGACACATGGTCCATGTCTGGTGTATGTTAAGAATGAGTCTCATCATACTTGAAATATGGCGGTAATATTAAGCAGTCAGTGACAAATAGACAAATTTGAAACAGTGACCCGGAAAATATAAGCCAATCTCACTAATGTTCGATTGACTTCTGCTCCATAACCACTTGTATGTGTGAAAATAAGTTTGATGGTCCCAAGTATATTTAATCTTGGAGCTCCTAGGCATAATCTAAATATATGGTGGTAACAAGCAGTTGGTGAAAAAGTTACTCAGTTTGATCCAATGACCTGGAAAATATGAGACAATATAATTGAATTTCAATTGGTTTCTGCTCTGTGGCCACATGTACAGGTATGTTTCACTCTTGGAGCTCCTAGGCATATTCATTTTCAAGATCTGACAAAACAAAACAGTGATAAACGGATGTACGGACATACATGAGGACAGCAATACCCCAAGAAAATTGTGCTCAAGAGGTAAAATGGAATAATGACTGATCAAATCTTGTTAAGTCAAATTACAATACTTCTAAAAATAATAGTACAATGTAATTACAGATATTAAGTTCTCTTACTACAAACTACAATCGTTATCTAGTGCAATATATAAAATGCATGAAACGAGTTTAACTAATCAACTAATCAACCTGGTTTTTATACATGTAATAATGAAGGTACATTATTTAGAACTAGCCATTTCATTTAATTGACTCTTGATCCTTGGATAATAACGAGGTTGTTTTCCTGGCCGTGCATTCAGAAGATAGCACCAGGCTGATTGATGGGCCTGGTAACCGATGATCATGGGATTGAATTATCCCTGATGGGGCCGATTTGAATTCAAAAGCATTTCTAACATACAGGGCTTGTGAAAGACCTCATGAAATGTATTAGGCTGGTTAGTAGTCATGCAAGGCCTGGTTTACATATGATCATGATATACATTATTTACATATGACAAATCTATAAATTATACAGGGTGAGTAAAAAAGAATGTCCACCTGTGATGTTTTTTTAATCACCTAAAGTTATAAATTTATTGTGAGCGAGTTAGTGAATAGAATTCAACGTCGCTTTCAGCAATATTTCAGCTATATCACGATGAACCAACTAAGCACCACCCAGCCCAGTTGTGTTCCTGTTACTTCAAAGAAGAAATCTTTGAAGCAGCATGGAACCAGACACCCTCCACCATTGTGTATATGAATTCAACACATGAGAGGGTACTTACATCTCTGCACTATATATGGCTGCTTCAAAAGAAAGCGGTCTTTTTCTTGCACTAAAGACGCCTTTCTCGTGACACAGCCATACAGAGTGTAAACGGTGGACATTTTTTTACTCAAGCAGGAAGGTAATATACAGATTGAAAGTTTACATACAGTATTTTGGATTTACCTTTATGGATGTGAGAACGAGGGTATTATAGCTCATAGCACGAGCAAAGCCAAAGTCACAGAGCTTGACAATACCCCCCTTGCCCAGGAGAATGTTCTGTGGTTTCATGTCACGGTGGAGAATACGATGAGAGTGGAGGTAGAACAGGGCTGACACCAGCTGACATGCTATGGATTGGACCTGTCAAATGAGGTGAGCACTTATTATCACAGATTGATATAATGACAATGATAGAATTTCAACAAGCCACTGATTGCTATGAGCAAAATCCCAAAAGATTTATGGCTGCGTATTTCTAGTCATTTTGCTTGCTGATGGTATAAACTGTATTGTACACGGAATTTGAGTAAAAACTGTTTACCAAGTCACCAGTTTCGTTTTACCAATATGGACCGATGGAGAAATATTCCTATGGATGTCTGAAAATGAATTCAAGCCCTTTACTGTCACAATTTGGTTTTCAGAAAGGAGACATAAGGATCATGACAACCCCTACCTGTTCCTCAGGCAAACTTCCATCATCTTCCAGAATCTGAAACAGTTCACCCTCTGCATAGTCTGTTACCACAACAACCTGAGGAGAGGAGTACATATGATAACAGGGAGCTTCAAACATTCCGACATGTCCCAACTGTTCCCAGGAAAACAACTGCACAATTATCATGGGAGCTTTCATGTAAACTGAGTACTGATAACCTGTAGTGCAGCATATCATTAATGTAACAAGTGTTCTGAGAACCCCAATAACTCAACTTGTGGGGTGATCTGCTGAAGATGCAACAGTATTGCAAAACCCTGATAACTTGGACAAAAATCAATATTTCATGTCATAAATAGCACATGCACATCCTCAAGTAATATGAAACATGTGTAGCAAGTGTCAAAATCATTTCATCTCATAATTAGCACAGGTACATCCTATAATCATAAGAAACATGTGTACCAAGTTTCATAATCATCCAGTGACATCTGACAACTGCAACAAACTTTCTATGTACAGGTGTACATGTGCACTTCTGCTAAACAGAAAACCTATCATTAGATTTTAACATTGGAGCACCCCTAGAATACCCACCTCCCTTTTTTCTGAATTTTTCTTGATTTTTTTTAAATTTGTTAAACCAAAACCTTATCATTTAGAGGGAGGGTATATTGACACCGACGCCGACACTGATGACGACATGCTCTCTCCCACTCACACAATATCTCCCCTTAATCACACAAGGTGAGATAATAAAATACTGAAATGCATACATAAGCAAAGTCAATCAGAATAAGGTAAGAAGTCACATGTTTCCGACAATATATTTGTCATCTTCAGGAGATAAATGAAACGTACAGAACAACATGACATATATATCAGAAAAAGTGAAAGCTGAGATGGCTTTCTTAGTGAAATTAAACAAAAAAACAACAATATGGTGATTGTATGAATCAATATCCTAACATACACAAGAATTTTGAGGGTATCAATGAAAAAACAGATATGGCATAGATGAAATGTGTACATTGTGCATTTAAGAAATAGATAATACACAAATGCCACAACCTGGTATTGGGCAATGCAACTGATGAAATGTAATGATACAAGTATTAAACATTTATAAACAATGTTGGTATTTATTATCAAATCAAACCTGCTATAGTTTGCCCTAATCCTCCTTTGAGATTCTGCTGTAGATTAAAAATTCTCACCCTCTGGAGCCTCAGCTAATAGGTTACACTGCGCCTGCGCCCAAACGCACTTCCCCAAATCCTCTTTCTTCTATAAGCCTATAAGCGTGATGCGTGCAAGGTCGAGAAGAGTGAGGGGAGGCTGGGTTGGGCAGTCAAGACTTGATTTGATAATAAATACCAACGTTGTTTATAAATGTTTAATATTTATTGCTCAAATCTACACCTGATATAGTTTGCCCACTACCAACAGTAGGAGGTGGGCCTCAGCTTTGTTGAAGTGTGGCTGTAACCGCTGAGATGATCAGAGATGCATGGAACCGTAAATTGAACCTGTCAGTAAACCCTGTGCGTAAAGCACTGTAGGGGCTAAGGGGCAATTTCTAGTAAGACGGTAAGAAGGGTATAGGGACCGAGGCTTCTGAACCCGAATACTAGTGGAACCAACTGACCATGGTTGTGGTACGTTAATTGAACCCGTCAGTGAACCCTGGGCGTAAAGCACTGTAGGGGCTAAGGGGCAATTACTAGTGAGACGGTAAGAAGGGTATAAGGACCGGGGCTTCTGAACCCGAATACTAGGGTACCAACATATGCTCCAATCGCCAATTTCTTACTATGAAATTTTCTTGAATGTCCGACACTAGATTTACCTAGAAAAAATAAATACATTTATACTCACTGTATTTACTAGTGTCGGGGTCTTGATAGCGGACTTGGCTGGTATTGGCGATTACCGATATGCCGTGACTCTTAACCATCTTGCAGACTGGTCGGTCGGCTTGAGATCGGTACTGCCCCCTCTCTTTTTTCTTTGAAGACTAGGCGACTACATGTTGGGCAGCAACGAGCGGCCCTAACATGGTCAGGTTGTCTGTTTGTACTGACAAGTCTCTCAGATAGAAATCTGTAAACGTGGAATTGGCACTCCAAGCACAGGTTTGGACAATGTCATCCAGCGATACGTTCTTCCATAAAGGCCATGATGTTGCGATGGCTCGTATTTCATGAGAAGATGCAGCAGCTAGCAGTGGGGGGGCATCGAGGGATAGTTCGTATGTCCATTTAATGGTCTTGCTCAACAAAGAGGCCACCGTATTCTTGGTAATGTCTTGAGTAGCCCTTGGGAGAAGAGAGAGCAGTAGTAGTTGACGAGAACCTCTGATAGGATCGGTATGGCTGAGGTAGTGACGTATTGCTCGTACTGGACACAGTAAGATGTCGTTATCGAGTCCTTGAACAAAATCTGATAATGCAGGGATGGAATACAGACGTTGAGCACAAGGTCCTTGTCGTACAGTCTCATTCTTGGCGATGAACTCAGGAACAGGGCGAAACGATATGCGTGACCAGTCTGCCGTCCAAGTCATCGATTTTCTTTCCAAGGCATGAAGCTCGGATACTCTATACGCCAGGGCGAAGGCCGCTAGGAAGGCAGTCTTGTAGGAAACAGCTTTCATCGAGGCTGACTCTAGTGGTTCGAAGGGTGGTCGAAGGAATGCGCTGAGAACCACACCAATGTCCCACTTTGGTAATAGTTTCCGGGAACGACGGGACTGTAGTGCACAGGCATGTAGAAGAGCAGAGATATTGGGATTCAGGCTAATGTCAATGGCAGCAGATAACCGTAGAACCCGGGCCAAGGCTGATCGGTACCCTTCAATAGTGCTGCTCTCGTATTTCTTATCTCGGTGCAGGTGAAGAAGAAATTCCACCACTATAGGAAGAGAGGCAGTGTCGGGATCGGAGCCTCGCCGTCGACACCATGAGACGAAACATTTCCACTTAGACTGGTAAAGGTGTGATGTGGAAGGTCGGTTAGATGAAACCATCGTCTCTGCAACTTCTGCTGAAAATCCTTGCTCTGTGAGGATATTCTGGATAATCTGCAGACGTGTAGGTTGAGCCACTGAGGGTTGTGATGGAGTATCCCGCCGGGTTGGCTCAACAGGTTGGCCCATACTGGTAGGCGACGTGGAGGGGCGGTGAGAAGAGGAATCAGAGCCGGAAACCACGGTAGACGAGGCCACCACAGAACGACGAGAAGAATGATGCAGTCGTGTTGAACAATCTTCTGAAGTACTTCCTGCAGTAAGGCAATGGGTGGGTAGGTGTATGCAAGGAAGTTGTCCCAGCTGATCGATAGGGCATCGATGGCGTATGCTCGAGGGTCCAGACCCGGACTGACGAAGAGGGAAAGCTGTGCATTGTTCCTCGTCGCAAATAGGTCGATCAGCGGGTTCTTCCAGATGCTGGTGATATGTTGGAAGATCTCTGGGTGCAGTTGCCATTCCGTCTGTAGTACCGTGTCGGGACGGGATAGGCGATCTGCTAATACATTGAGCCGGCCTGGAACATGACGAGCACGTATGTGGCAGTGATGTTGCATCGCCCAGTCGTAGAGGGTCCAAACCATACGGAATGTTGGGTAGGATCCAGTGGTACCCATCTTGTTGATATGAGCAATGACAGCTGAATTGTCTGTTGCGATGAGAAGAGACGAATTCTCCAGTAGATGACTCCACTGCTGGACTGCACAGATGACAGCTTTCATTTCCAAGAGGTTGATATGAAGTTTGGCATCCGATGTTGACCATCTGCCGGACATCTCTAGGTCATCTAGATGGGCTCCCCAACCTGTCTCGGTTGCATCGGTGTAGAGATGATATCGAGGAACTGGTGGTACAAACGGTACTCCCCGCATGACATTGTAACGGGACTGCCACCAAACCAGCTGTGAGTGTAGTGACGTCAACACCGGAACTAGAGGTTTGAGGAGTGAAGTTTGAAGATACTGATGCAAGTGGACGGACTTGGAGATGGCCATAGTGAGTGAGGTCTTGAGCGGATGTGAGCAGACCCACCAGTCTCTGCCATGACTTGAGGGGCTGTGCGGGTGAGGTCAAGAAGACTCGAATCATCGACTGAATGTTGGTCCAACGGTCTTCCGGGGGTCGTGCCAACTGTTGAAGTGTGTCGAATACTGCCCCGATGAACTGACGGCATTGAGCCGGTTCCAATTCTGACTTCTGAGGATGAGGAATGAAGCAGAGATGTTGGAGGATGAGTAGAACGAATCAGATTTGAGCGTTGAGTAGAGACTTGTCCTGAGCCCAGATGAAAATGTCGTCTATGTAAACTTCTATGTAATGCCCCGTAGATGCAGGAACGCTATGGCTGGTGCTGTGATGCGGGTGAAAAACCATGGTGCGATGTTGACTCCAAATGGGAGCACCTGCCACTCGAAACGATGACCGGCGACGGTGAAGAGTAGGTATCGACGGTGTCGAGGATGAATGGGTATGTGCAGATAAGCGTTTTGTAGATCGATGGAGGCCAGCCAATCCCTGTGATGTAGACGGGCCCGGATCGATGAAATTGACGTCATCTTGAAATGCGGAGGTGGTGACAGGTACAGCTTGTTGAGACATCTCAGGTCAATAATCATACGCATCTGGTCGGAATTCTTTTTCGGAACCAGGAAAACACGGCTGTACAAACTGACTGTGTTCTCGGTCTGAGGTAACCCTCCGACTGCACCTTTTGTGATGAGTGTGGTGATGGATGAGAGAAGTGTCTGAACGTGTCCTGAAGGAACTGGCAGCAGTGATGGACGAGGACGGGATATGAGCACGGGATGGTCGTGGAAGGTGAAGCGAAATCCCTCTCTTAATGTCCTTAGAATCCATACATCGTCTGTAATGAGCTGCCAATTTTCCCAGAAATGCTGCAGACGGCCTCCGACGATAGGAAGAGTGAAATGACGGAAGGCGGGCAGACGAAAGGAATGAGTACTGTCACTTGTTGGAGGCACCTCTGCCTCTACCTCTGGGGGCTCCGCGTCGACGTCCACGGGTAGCTGAAGGCTTGGCAAAGGGACGAAAATTATCCGAAGTAGTCTCCCGTGAAGTTGTCTTCTGAGCTGAACCTCGATTCCTCTGGTTAGATGCAGTCGAGGTAGGAGCTGAGCGACGAGAAGCAGCGGTCAGAAGTCTAGATGTTCTCTCCTCCCAAATGTCAGGCATGATAGACTGAATTGCGTTGTTGAACAAAAACTTGGAATTCAATGGCTGACGGATCAAGGTGTTTTGAACAGATGGAACTTCGGCTTTAGTATTACGTAAGATTGCCTTGCGCTGAGCTTGAAGAAGGGCAGCATACGAGAAAGCGGAAGCCTCGATCACATGGCAATTACACCTGTTCAGTGTATAAAAACATCCCCGTAGGTTGGCTTGATGATCGGGCGATAGGAGAACATTACCCTTCGGCTGACGTATGGAAGGGTCAAATACTAGACGAGCTGCAGCGGACATGAACCAATCAGTATATGACGTAATCCGTTGAATGGCGATGAACATCTCTTGAAAACGCTCCACTTCCTTGGCTGTAAGTGGGGTGGTAGTTTGGGTAGTTTTCAGGATTTGGTCTATTAGTCCAAATCCAACATGGGGGGTTTGACTGGAAGTACGCTGTCGTGCATCCTATAGAAGGAAAACTTGGGTTTCTGCAACTTGTCCTGTTCTTGAACATGTTGAAGCGGATTGTTGAGGTTAACCATTATGGGGGCCCATTCCGGAGATGGCGCACATGAAGAGGGCGCTTTTGCTACTACTGGTAAGGCCGGAACGACGATAGACGCCATAGACACCGGTTCACGTCTAGTCCTAGACATTGAAGAGAAAATAGTAGGCTCCGGCATCTCAGGGACAAGGGCCATCAGGGCCGCCATCTTGTCCGTAAACGGTAAATCTCCTTCGGTGTTGATTTCTGTATATGAGATGAGGATGACGACGAAGATCGACGATCAGGAGATGTATAGCGAAGATCTCGCAGAGTAGTGGCATGGTCGATCAACGTTGTTCGCAGTTGAAGACCTATGCATGGACGCCTGATGACGTGATGACGGAGATCGGCGTCGTGAAGAAATGGAATGACGATGTGATGATGAAGACGAACGTCGTGAACCCTGATGTCGACGAGAAGAGATGGATCGACGGCGTGAAGGTGACGGAGAACGTCGCAAATTTCTATGTCGACGTGCAGGTGATCGAGTCTGACGATGTGGAGAACGAGATCGGCGAGTCAAACCTGGATCACGGTGTACTGGTGTGTGAAGACGGCGTGGCTGAGTAGGCATGGTGCGCTGTGGTTCACGAGACCGGTGTAGGCTTAGACGGGGTGGTGAATGGGACCGACGTTGATACCTATAATCACGTAAAGGTGAACATAATGAGTGATAATCTCGATGACGTCGGCGTGAAGGGGATCGAGATCGGCGTCAGGAAGAACAAGATCGGCGACGAGAATTACGGGAACGTCTAGATGTATTACGGTTCGACCGACGTGGGGAAATTGTACCAGTCCCGGTAGATATTTGTCCAGTTGTTGCTATATTGGAAGGGGTCGCGGTGTCCACAATAATAGAAGACACAGTAGGCTGTTGTTCTTCGCTAACAAAAGGTAGATTTGGTTCAGTGGTCTTTCTCTTTCCTTTTGTTCTCTTCCCTTTGTTTCCCACTGCTTTTGTTGTACGCAAAGCAGTGGAGACTGATTGCGTAACTGGTATACCCGATAACAGCTGGCCAGGTAGGTTTTTAACAAGTATAGTGCCGCTTGGCGGAATTACAGGTGATATAGGTGACGGACAAACTGGCATGTCTTCATTGATATTTTTATCAACTTTGAGATAAATTTCGGCTTGTTGCCTGTCGCTGGGTGCCAATTCCTCGTCTACTGCGGCCTGCAGTAAGTAACTCTGTCTGGTCTGTGCATAGTCGTACCAGGCTTGGTCGGGCCAAGAAATACAGTCAAGGCACGTATTTTTCCTATAACATATATGCGTCTTACAGGAAAAACAAAGGGAATGTTAATCCAAACTTGACCAAGATTGTCTGCAAGATGTGCAGCGCTTAGTATTCCTAGTTGTTTTAGACATTGTTTTACAATGCTGTATACTAAAGATAGACTGATTTTCCCTATCAAGATAGGTAAAAAAAAATCAAAATCTAATTCTTAGCAGAGCTCTATTCTAAAAATGTCCACACGCTGTGGCTGTAGGAAGAACATGAGATTGATCTAATCAAAACCCCTCGGCTTTCCTTAAGTGATTGAGACCCATGTGTAGTGTGAACTGCGGAAGAAATAGTTCTATGTGGGATGATCAAGAGGTCGGTAGTTGGTTACATCCAGGCATATAGGACAGAAATAGAAAAATTATATATCTGTAAAGGGGCATAACTCTGTAAAATATGAGCCGAGGGGAGCCACTTTCGATAGGCATCTGACTTAGCACTCTGTAAAATAAGACCCGAGACAAATAAGCTGTACTGAATGCGGATCTGCAGATATAACTTGTACATTCAGCTACAGATAACAAAATTAGAGATTATTACATCCGAAAGGGGCATAACTCCATAAGCCGAGGGGAGTAATCCTTTGTTGGCTTGTAGAATACAACAATATAAATAAGTTTCCAAAATATAGTAGCCATACCGAACACAGTTCTGCAGATATAGTTGGTTACATTCAGGCATATAGGACAGGAATAGAAATTAATATATCTGTAAAAGGGCATAACTCTGTAAAATATGGGACGAGGGGAGCCACTTTCGATAGGCATCTGACTTAGCACTCTGTGAAAGAAGAACCGAGATGAATAAGCTGTACCGAACACGGATCTGCAGATATAACTTGTACATTCAGCTACAAATAACAAAATCAGGGATTATTACATCCAAAAAGGGCATAACTTCGTAAGAAGAGGCGAGTAATCCTTTGTTGGCTTGTAGAATACAACAATATAAATAAGTTTCCAAAATATAGTAGCTATACCGAACACAGTTCCACAGATATAGCTGGATACATTCAGGCATATAGGACAGAAATAGAAATTAATATATCTGTAAAGGGCCATAACTCTGTAAAATATGGGCCAAGGGGAGCCACTTTCGATAGGCGTCTGACTTAGCACTAGATAAATAAGTGTTGAAAATTTGGTGGTTGTGTCCCAAGCGGTTTTGCCTAAAATGCGGTAACGGACGAACGGACGTACGGACGTACAGACGTACGGACGTACATGGCAACGACAATACACCGAGGCCAAAATGGCCGAGGGGTAAAAAGGATTTGGGGAAGTGCGTTTGGGCGCAGGCGCAGTGTAACCTATTAGCTGAGGCTTCAGAGGGTGAGAATTTTTAATCTACAGCAGAATCTCAAAGGAGGATTAGGGCAAACTATAGCAGGTGTAGATTTGAGCAATAAAATCATATTTTATGTAGATTCTGTAGTGTTGATTGACGGTAAAGCATCACCTCTTTGTCAGTCTCAAAGTGGTCCAGCATCTCGATGATGTTCTCATGGTGTAGACCCTTCATGATCTCTATCTCTCGTCTCAGCCCTCGCAGCTCCTTCTCTGCCTTCCCAACCTTAGGAATGAACTTCAGAGCCACCACCTGAACATTGCATAGACAGAACAATGAACTGCATGACATTGGTATTACACTAACAATGAACAAGAGCCCAAGGGGCTTCAATATACGCCCGTATATCTGGAATTACACTGGTCCAAATTTCAAGGTTGTTTAATGGCCTTGATCCCAACTGGTAGCTAGCAATTCAGAGAAAGGTCTACAATTTTGTGCTTCTGTGAATGTAAAATGTTTCAAATCTTATATTGAATGATAAATTAAAATGGTCTTAACTCTTGGTACATGTAACTACGTGACCTTGAAACAAGAGCCGAGAGCACACATATCCCACACTGAAATCGACAATAGTCAAACAAGAAAATAGTAGTTTCCCTTCAAATGGATTTCTGTCAGGCGAGAAAATTTTTCATGAAGGAAGAAAAATGTGAAGAAAGTGAAGTTAACCTTTGTTCTTGAGTTAATAAACACGTATAAAGTTCATAAAGGACCCCTCTCATTAAATTAGTAAATGTATGGTTTTTATTTAACAACAGTTTAACTGAATGTAGCTGTTTCTTACATGTATCAAACATGGGAGAAACTCCACAGGGCAAATGCCATATACATGTAGGGGAGACAACTCAAAATATTCCAACCAAACGCATATAGTTAGCTAAACTTGATTCAGTTTTGGGGGACTGTGACCTTGATCTCTGACAAATCGATCTCAAAATGAATATGGTTCCTCTTTGCAATGCGAGTCCAAAGTTTGGTACCAATCCATACATGTACCTTGAAACTTGAGATATCGCATGGACAACAAATGTTAACGGATGACTGGACAGAATGCAATATCGCATTACATGTACATGACCTCCTCTTCGACAGGCATATGAAAATGTCACTTTTAATGATTTCTTGATTTTGGGGAAGTTTGGTACCAATCCATACCTTGAAACTTGAGATATTGCATGGACAACAAATGTTAACGGATGACTGGACAGAATGCAATATCACATTACATGTACATGACCTCCTCTTTGACAGGCATATGAAAATGTCACTTTTAATGATTTCTTGATTTTGGGGTCACAATGACCTTGACCTTTGACCCATATTTTGGTCTGTAACACATCGTGTCCCTTAATGTATCTACTGCCACAATAAAAGGTTTTTTTAATGATTTCTTGATTTTGGGGGTCACAGTGACCTTGACCTTTGGCCTTGACCTACATGTTGGTACATGACACATCATCTTCCCTCAGTATATCAATGGACACAAAAAATCATGATTTTTAAAGATTCCTTGATTCTGGGGTCATAGTGACTTTGACTATTGACCTTGACCTAAATTGTGGTACATGACAAATCGTTTCTCCTTAATATATCAATGGACATAAAAAATCATGAATTTTAACAATTTCATGATTTTGGGGTCACAGTGACCTTGACCTTTGACCTACATTTTGGTATGTGACACATCGTGTCCACCTAAGGTATCTACTGACACAAAAAGAAAGTTATTTTTAATAATTTCCCGATTTTGGGGTCACAGTGACCTTTGACCTTCCGACCTTGATCTAATTTTTGGTATGCAACACTTCATTTCCCTCTATTGAATCTACTCACAAAAGATTAAAAAACTTTTAATGATTTCCTGATTTTTAGGCAACAGTGACCTTTGACCTCTGACCTCGACCTCAATTTCGGTACGCGACACATCGTCTCCACCTAGTGTATCCTCTCATAAAAAATTGAAACTGTGGTAAGAAAACGTTCACAGATATAGACCGGACACGAACACTTCAGTGATTTCCTGTTTTTCAGGCCAGTGACCGTTGACCTGTTACCTCGACCTTCATTTTTGTATGTGACAAATCGTCTTCCCGTAGGGTATCCACTCACCAAAAATTGAAACTGTAGATAGAGAACTGTCCCAGATATAGACCGGACATGAACGACGGACGGACGGACGGATGGAAACTGCCATCACATAATACGTCCGCCTTTTTGGCGGGCATATAAAAATGTAGGAATAAATGCCATTAATAGCTGATGAATAAACATATAAAATTAAACTTGAGAGGGCATAATCTAAAGGATGAAAGATATAAAGGTGTATTTCAAGGCCACACACAACATTGTTCCTGCAATTTCAAGCCCCCACCATGCCCACGGTCAAACTAAACATATTGCCTGTTCAGGCCATTAGGGTCATTTCCACATAAACGTTGCACGGGTGACAAATTTTCACTTTCCATCAGCATACTTAATTGTGATTTTTATTTAAGCTACATTAATCAAAGTTTCAAGAAAGTAGTTTTTTTGTCATCTGCAACTGTCAGGTTTTTAAAAATCTGCACTCGAATATGGATGAAATTCTGAAACATTTTTTACTAAAATGTATACCAAATTCATGATTTTGCTCCAGACATAGAAACTTAACTCAACAAAATGTTTCTTTGTTTTTTAAATACACCATCATGTCTAAGTTCCACAGTGAATACCATTTTACAATTAAAGTAATTATTTCCAAAATAATTGAAAAATTTTACTGCGTGGTGTAGGTGTCCCGTCTGTCACAAAAACGGATGATTTTTTAGGTTTTTCTTGAGTACAATAAATTTTAAGAAGGAAAAAAAGCCAGTAACATTATTATTTATCTACTGTAACATCTCTCAACCAGATGCAATTAATTATTTCATTTTTGGTCAAATACGCTGATATAAATTTCAACTCCATATCTGTCCCGTCTGTCACAAAACGCTTCAAAAAGCAGCCATAGATTATTGAGTTTTGCGTTCATATGGCCCCAAATCAAACAATGTTTAGTAATCTAGATGCAATGAACATTCTGATGAATGCACAAACCTATATGCCTTGAAAAATGAAGTTTGCAATACAAAATACATACAAATGTGTAAATACATTAAATTGTGACAGACGGGACATGTGACAGACGGGACATGTGACAGACGGGACACTGAACTGACAACAGCGGATTTTGTGAAAATATGACCTAAAACCAAACAATGTGAAGTAAACTAGTGCACAATGAACATCTTAATTGTAGCATTGATCTACATGATAAAAAAAAGTCTGGAAACAGGACGATAATTTATAGGGCATGAGATAATGTCCTGTCTGTCACGATAAGTTGTCCCGTCTGTCACGTCACTAATTGGCAAAAATCCATAATTAATCTTCTTCATAGAAAAACTGTTAACCCTAACTCTGATTACTTGATTAGTCCACTAACATTTGATTTACATTAAAAGTTGATTTTCATTTGAGAAGGAGATAGAAATCTATCTTGTTTATTCCTTTTTCAAATGCGTGGTCCCTGCTTGTCCCTGCTTGTCCCGTCTGTCACATTTGTCAATTCCAGTTGAAAAGAAAATATTAATAATAATTATTTCAATGTTTCTGTCAAAAGTTAAAGTACAACTAGTTCACTAACCCCTGATAATTTTTGCTTAGATTTTTATTAACTTTACTTTGGTAGAGAGTTGTGTTAACATCACAGGGTGGCTATCTTTTGTCCCGTCTGTCACGCTGGAAATGACCGGAGTAAAAGCATGATAAGAGACATCTCAAATAAATATATTCTAAGACTTATGATCTATTGGCTCACAAGCATTTCATCACCCACCTAAAATTCAGGACTGTGGGTGCTGATATCAAGCTAGGATAAATTTGTGAACAATTGGACAATCTCTGACCTGAGTCTGTCGCAAACTATGCCACCCACACACAGATCCACAGAACTTTACTTACCTGGCCAGTAAATTTTTTCCTGCCCTTGTAAACCTTGCCGAAGGATCCCTCACCAATCAGCTCAAGGACGTGATAGTTCTCCATATTAATGACTGGTCACTACACTCTAAATCCTGGCATCCATCAGCAGAGACTTTGAGATGGACAGATATAACCACAAACAGTCATACAACCTACAATGAGAGGTGAATCAGTATGACGTCTGTTCTTTTATCAAAGAATTCAAAAGAAAATACTCACTTTAAACACTTCACTCAACCTTTTGGGCTTCAATATATATTGAATAGAGACACAAATACTGAGAGCCTGGCTGTATCCTTCATTTGATATTGTAAAAAGTGAATGTAACCGAGGAAAAAAAGTCATAAGTCTGATCTATCACCAGTTGCATGCACTGTAGTGTGAATTCGGAGAGCCTAACCCCGATCCCTCGACATAGTAAAATAACTAGAATTTTATCTTGATAAAATAGGTCAAGGTCAGCCAATTTCAAAGGTTTGTAGTCAATTACCAGTTGCATGAATTATGAACTTCAAAAGATACATGTATCACTAACACTAAAATTTGACCTTGATAATTTAGGTCAAGGCTTTTGACTGCAGCTGCATACATTAAAGCCCGGTAATAATCCTTCAAGAACTTCTGTGTTAACAATCAAGACAGATACTAGACAGACAGTCGACACAGATAATACCTTTGTCCAAAATCATGAAGGAGTAAAAATCAATAAACTCTTCGCCATCATATTTAGATCTCTGACCTGTTCTTAAAGCATTTATAAACATAACAGTTTTCAACGGTTTACTGATTTACAGCTTCAGTGACCTTGGCCACTTGATCTTTCGACCTCAAAATAAATAATATTCCTATGAAGTAGGCTACAGATCGCAAATTGTCCGGTAATGAGTGAGTCAGTCAGTCAGCCAGTCCATCCGAATCCTTTCGTCTGCAAAATAAGGAGAACCGTTGACATTAGAACCTTGATTTTTGGCATTAACGTGCATTAGGGCATTGTTACCAGCAAGTTCTGAGCTGACCGAATTCTGATGAAAATTTGATTTATAATTATTTTTTTTATTATTTATTGATGGCTCAGCGAGTGCACTGTCATGCCCATCGGGAACCCTTGGCTGTATGTTTCACTGTACAAAATCTGGTGGGATATGCCATCCGTATTGTTTTTATGAAATAGGAAATGCTAATTTTCCATCATTTGTTAGTGCATTTATCTACACTGCTATTACCAACTTGCCAGCCTCAATACACACAATTCAGTATATTGTTATAGAAATATGTAAACTGTGGCCTTTAACGTGTATCCTATTTCACATCCAAACATTTCATCACAGACCACATTAGGCTTCAAATTCAGGTCAAATTGCCCACTGGTGATGAAATATCCTTCATCAACCAATTAAGCCAGCCTGGTGCAATAACCCAGCAGAAGAAAGAAAGATGTGGTATCATCCTTCAGATAGTCTGTGTGAGCAACAATGATAAAAGTTTACTGAGGGTGAAACAAAGCCATGACGGCATGTTTAAAGGGTCTTAATTTATTTTCTTTGGGTAGAATTTAACTAGATAAAGTAACTTTGATCATGATGTGAAAATATGAGCACATACTTTTGAGTTTTTTTTGTACCTCTTGAATATTGACTATATATCACACTGGGATATAATTTAAACAAAAAATTACATGTGTAAACAAAACATGTCTAAATTTTTCTTGTCATTTCAAATCTTGATCCATTTTGATTCCATGATTAGGAAATACAGAATCACTGCCACAGAGTGTGTTGGTGTGTCACAGCAATGCAATTCAGATTCACACAACGAAGCTGAGGTGGTTTAATGTTTATCAATGAAGAAAATCACCGATCAACCGTCATAGAATATAATGTGAAACAAGAAAACCGGAATAGTACATTCATCAGATTGCCGATACCCAAAATGTCTCATATATCTAGATAACAACGTGATGTAGAGACGCTATTTATTCATCTTTGTACCGGTTATGCTCAGGAGAATGACATAGAATCATTATTATCTTGTGCAGAGAAGGTGTTGGTCTTGAGTTGAATTACCGTAAACTACATAAATGCCACCTTTCTACTATAGTACTATATATAAAAATTTGCTGTATTGTTGGGAAAATAATGCGATTCAAAAAGTTGTTTTGATCCTGGACAAGGGCACTGAAAACCATTAAAGAGATGTAAATGTATTTTCACACGTAAAGCTTGAAATCTACTGAACCTATATTATTCAATCTGTTTCCTTTAATTAAAAAATTGTAAAATTAAATCGGCGATCATTATTTATTTTGGAATGAAGGCGCATTAGGAGACTGTTACCAACAAGTTCTGAGCTGACCTACTTTTGATGAAAATTTCTGGTGATTTTTGATGAAAATCACTGGCGATTCTGACTTGGGCGGTGCCCATTTTAATATAGGCAGGATTTCAACTGGGGGTGGGGATTTCCAAGAGTTCAGTTCGCGCTCGAGTCCTAATGCCTACTCTACTTTGTAGGTCCTGTGACGTTAGTCACACTGCTCATGTGTAAAAATGTCCATTCGATACAATGGGTGGTTAACATAAGGATTACACTGCAAAGATACCTGTATACTAAATAATACCCCAACTGCTCATTAGAATGCCTCAAGGTAGTTTCCTACTAGCAAGCTAAATCAGAAACTCTAGCTGTGATAGGTGAATATAGGGTAAGGGGGAGTGGCTTTCCTATCACATCTCAGACCGGACGTAGGTTAAAATGTGGCGAAAACAGTTGACCTCCCAAAAAGTGCCTTTTCGCAATCTTTCGCTGACGAAAATAATGAAACGGGAGAGAAAAAAATATGCCAATTTGATACAGTTTGACCGACCTGAGCTTCTTTGACCATGTACCATCTCTCATGACTGTTTTGATGCTGACAAAATGTGATCGAATGTGTGGGAAAAACATTTGACTGATTTTCCTGTTTTGAAGCCTTTCTGACATGTTGTAAGAATATGACCTACGCTATTTCTGATCACGTGAATAAACACACGTCGCTATTGGTTTATAACCGGCAAGGATCGATTTCTGATGCCGTGAGCAAAAAGGTCAATCACATTCTGCGCATGTCCCGGTCAACTGTGGAGAAAGAAACACAATGGTTTTGTTGACAAAATCCATGTTTGAAGGCAGATTCTATCTAATTAAAGGAGTCATTTGGTGGTTATCATAGTGCTGGAGATGTCAAATCATATTATTTATTCGATAAAATGCTTTTGGTGCCTCTGTCTCAATTCTCCGCGCCGTGTACAGTTAAAGACCTCGAGCGACAGATGTCTTATTTAGTTTTTTCCATTTCAGGTCCTATCAGTGATTCGGGCTAAGGAGTCAATTCAGGAACAACAACCAAAAAAAAAGATGACCCACCACAGGTTTACCCAACAGAGCTTTTGCTCACTGAATGTTTACTGGTCCATTATCAATAGTGGCTTGACAACCATTTTCCACTGATGGTCCATCATAGGCTCGAATTCAGCATATGGTTGTTGAAAAACCAAAAATGGACCTCAGCCGGACCAACAGCAACGGCCTGGCAAACATCCAGCAAAACCTCTGGATGACCAATATCAGTGTTGGCTCGCTAGAGGGTTGATGTTTGAGGAGGGGTTATAATAGGATTGTGAAGACTTATGTTTGTGTGATGATTGTTGTGCATCCTGATAAATTACAATCAGTCCAGTCAGCGATCCGACGACCATTGATGGACTTTTGACAAAACCTGTTTTGCATGTTTTGGCGGAAGACACGTCAACCACGAGGTCCCCGAACAACATTAATGCATGGCATGAGTTGAAAGAGCCAGAACCATATCGCCGTGAACCGAAATGCAAGGGAAATGCAATCATATTTTTTTATTATAAGGTATTTCGAGTGGGCCGAAGTAAACAATATCATAAGGACTGGTATTAATAGAATGAACAAGGAAATCTTTCTTTCTATAAACCTGTGCATCATCAGTTATCTTTCAAACATTTTTATAGACCTGCACATCCACTTCCTGTGAAAAAAAAAAAAAAAAAATGAGGTGCTCGACGGGTGTGACTCGCCTGTGTTACACAGTATGCTCGGTCAACACGCAGGACATAATTTTGTTATGTCAGCTACCTGACCCTCTAATTGCTTTTACCTGAACAGGTATCCAAGTTATTTCTCTTGCATTGAAGTTCTCTTTGAACACGTCACTTCCATACCGCTAAAATTCGTAGTTAATATAGATGGCGATTTCACATTTTAAGCTCTCTGCATGTGGAACATCTTTTACTAGTTGTGATCATTTGGCTTTGTTGTACGCTTGATAGGTAAATGTTATCATGCTCTCGTGGCTTCACTCTATATGTGAGTACATTTATTCATTTGTAGGATTGTGAAGACTATGTTTGTGCACCGATTCTTGTGCGTGATAAATTGCAATCAGGAAATGTTTTGTCGGCGATCTGATGACCAATGATTTGATTTTTAATAAGACCTGTTTGGCATGTTTTGGCGGAAGACACATCCACGAGGTCCCCGAAAAACATAAATGAATGGAACGAGTTAAACGATCTGGAGCCATATAGCCATGAACAGTAATGCAACGGAAATGCGATCATATTTTTCTTCAAAGGTATATTGAGCGGGCCGAAGTGAGCAATATCATTAGGACTGATATTAATAGAATGAACAACTGTAGAAATCTTTCTTTCTAAAACTCTGTAAATCGTCTGTAATCCTTGAAACATTTTATAGACCCTCTGTTCCACTTTCTCGAGAAAGAAAAAAATGAGGCGCTCGATGGGTATGACTCGCCTGTGTTACACAGTACGCTCAATCAACATGCAGGACTTAATTTTCTTACGTCAGCTACCCGACCCTCCAATTGTACCCGACCCTCCAATTACCTCCGGACAGGTATCAGAGTTATTTTTCTAGCTTTGAAATTCTCTTTGAACATGTGACTTCCGCTCTGCTAGGCAACATAGTGGTACCGGATTGTACATGTGATACATACATGAATACATACAGAAAATATTAAAACTAAGATAAAATATTACATTTACATAATAAAAGTTATATTGTGACAGGACAAAATCACCCCAGTCAGGAAAGTCAGTCCATTATAATATATAAATTAGATGGCGGTTGAAGCAGTCCTAGTGGCAGGAGATACTGTGAGCTGTGATGATCTCTCCAGAAGCATTTCGTACATAAACTGTTGGGGAAAGATGGGTGGGTGGGTTAATCAGGAAATAGAATTTTTCGAGGTCAGTTAGTTGCCCGAATAGGTGACAGGATTTGTTGATGATGTTATATAGAAAGTTTCGAAGTTTTTTACCACTCGGGCATACACAAACAAAATGATACTCGTCTTCAACGATCTTGTTTTGTCACACCGTTTACAAAATTGTTTGTTCCGGTCTATTTTCCTATATCTGTCGGTTTCTATCTTGAGCTGATGTGCGCAGATCCTAAGTTTAGTTAGTGATTGCCTGTAGTTTCGATTTTCTAATTCAAATAAGGAGATATAGAATATGTTTGTTCTATATGTTTGTGGTGAAGTAATTTTTCGGACTCGCGTAGTTTGTCTTGATAGAATATTGTATGTAGATAGTTTTCAATTTGTCTTTTACTTTTGGGGATTTGTGTTTTTTAGTGAACTGCAGTGGTAATTAAGTCCTCAGTACTGATATTATTTTTCTGCGTCATTAATGATGAATAGCTATGCCATCCAATTCCATCGTTTTCTAGTGCTTTGCTACAGAGGATTGCATCTTGAAGAATAGGCCCATCGTTATTGTTTTCAAGATGCAGCATGTAGTTCAATATGCTTGCATGGATATCTATTATAAGTGGGAATCGTCCAAGTTCCCGTTTGCAGGCAATATTCACAGTATTTTTCCAACTTGAAGATTTAGTTTGCAAAATTTTGTGTGGACTTTTTCGAAGGGTTCAGATTCAGTAGACTGAATTCTCAAAAAATTTACATCAACAACAAAACCATTATTTAGACGGTTATAATGCGTGGATGTGTTGTTGTGAAAATCTGTCACATCCCCACTTTAATGACACATGGGCCAGTTTTCGATGTCGCTTGAAAATTTCTTTTCAATTTACAGAAGAATTGGTCAACCCGATGTCCATATTATACCATATCATCTGCATATTCGTAGCGTCTAAACTTAGCCTAAGATAAAATAGGACATATGGGATGAACATAAACGCAAGTATCTAAGATAATTTCATGTTTGTTTACAATATTCTGTCTTCTGGTCGCCTCCATGTTGAAAGAGCAATTGCCCACATCTCGACATGATTGTGTTCTGTGGCCGTGTTGTCTTCCTTCACATTCCTTAGGTTACAATTTTACCTCCTACATAAGAGAGCTCGCCACAAGAACTTTTTTTTTATTGACACATCAACGCAGTCAGCAGACTGGTGATATAGTCATACAAATAAGAACAACAAGTTGCCAAACATGACAAGATGAATACAAGAGGAATAAAAGCAATATTCACATGACGCAAAGCTGACATAATTCAATAACCTTAGGCCCTATCAATCTGACACATGTATATATACTAATATGAATAGGCAAAGCCTAGAAGCGAGCGGAGAAATACTTCTTCCTCTCGTTTCTGGCTTTGCCTATTCATATCAAGTAGTTTTCCACCAGCTCTAAATTAAATCAACATTTTTACTGGGTTCACAAAGTCAAATCCTGATCCATGTACCGATCACTTTTTGGTTTGAGCCCCCATCAAAATATTGAAGGATCAAATATCAATCTTAATAAATTAATATCATTATGAATGCTCCCCTATCATATATGTCGCTATGTAGGCGACATATCCAAATTGGGGAGCAGATAGGATTTAATTTGAGATTGGATCAAATATTTAATTGTTCAAATTCTATCTGGTTCTATGATTTCCTGTCACTGCTCCAGGTGGCTATGATGTTATATTCTGTCATTATGCAGCTTCATTGTAAAGTCCTATAATAAGAATAATCCTGTTCCTTTATCGGACAAAAAATCTACATCACACTATATACGGTCACAATTAGTCTTATTACTGATGGAATTCAATTCTAATTTTATTGTACACATAATATGTAAAACCTTGGTGGAGTAGATTCCATTTAACCAAACTAAATGTCCTTGTAATAGACATGTTCAAAAGTTGAGACTGAACTTGAAGTGAATAGATCGTGATTAATAGACAGATCTGAACATAAAGACGAAACTACTAATTTATCTGCCAAATGGGAACAATATTTGCAAACATTTACAGCCAATAGCTATAGATTTACCAGATATGTTAAAATAGTTCTATGTGCGACTGTAAAACCAATCGACTTAATCATTTCATTGTCTGTTATCAACATTGGGATATTGTTCTTTTTACATTTTAAATCAATTTAAGGAATTGATAGAATGCTTATAATTACATATTTTAATGAATGATTTTGAATGCTAAAATATTAATGGAAGAGAGCGGTTACTATAATGGACAGAAATGATTATAATCTATAAAGTTATAGATAAAGAAGACATGAAACCATAATTAACCATATTGGATATTGATATTTAAATTCATTTGTGTCTACAATGGGGAATGGTAGTGGGGGATGGGGGGGGGGGTAATATGACCAAAAATCGTCTAAAGATATCTGTTTTGAAAATGACGTCAATGTGAGGTCATTATGGTGGCAATCTTGTTTTTTTCTTTGGTTTGTTTTCACATTTTTTGGTAAAGCTTGACCCACAAATATAGTGTGGTAATTTTCAGGACTAGTCTTAGGGATCGCAAAATATATAGAGGGGGCGGGGGCTTCCCCCTCCCTCTCATCTGTAACTGGGGTACGGTTCTCATGTCATTAAAATGTGGAAATACAAATAAATTGCCATAAATAAATGTTAAAAAATATGTAGGCCTATCTCTGGTGTGCAATTTTCAGGTATTATTGGAGGGTGTCTAGTTTATAAAACATACACAGTTCATTATTAATTTTGAATGGAAACTTTGAAAGTTTAAATTGAAACATACTCTCCCTAGCTTCAGGTTAGAGACAATTTTGAACTAATTTGATTTTGCGGTGAACTCAAAAATTAGTTTTAGTTTTCTTCAAAAAATTTTTCAACTATCAAATTTTAATTTCAAGTTAAAATTATATTCAAATTCAAGTATTCACAAATAATTTTACTTTAATATTGATCAAATTAAATTAAAACTGAAATTTCATTTAAAAAACTGAAATTGCAATTCGAAATTAAAATTAACAATCAAGTTAGAATGATAATACAAAAAATAGGTTTCGAACTCAGTTCTTTTAATTCAAATTTTAAACTTAAATCGCAAAATCACCATTTTCAAATGCTGGGTGTACAGTTATCTCCACTGGACATGGCATTTGCTACTGGACGTCACTGGTGGCTGAATGAGTGCCTGGGCGGTTATCTTTTTTCTTCTGAACTTTAGTGGACGTGAGTTTTACGCCACTGGACTTGACTGGGCGTATCTGGACGGTAAATAGTAGGACCCTCTACTTCACGCGGACCTCGGCGAAGTCAAGATTCTTGGCAATGTTTAGTGGCTTGATTTTACCTGGGACGAATATGAGAGGGATACGCAACAATCACTCAGGCGGCTTTGCTCTCAGATCTCGTCAATGCCTCGGCTCTTGTATGCTAATTTGTCGCATTGCTCGCTCTTGATTAGTCAAAACAATATATGACGTGAAATGTTCGGTGAAGTCCACGAGCTGGCGGAAATATCGGACATGCGCATTTATAAATAGTTGTTTACTTCCGCCTTCCATGGTTACGGTTGACAACGAACGACTTCTGACAGCTGTCCAAGAACTTTGAACGAAATTTGTGGTTTAGTATGTCTCGAAAAGAAGACTTTTTGTCTTGGGATGATGATGATATACCTTGGAACGATATACTAGAATTTGAAGTCGACTTTCAGGACGAATTTGATGAAGAAATGGATCAGTCCAGTCAACAAGAAATAGCGACAACTCGGGCGAGCGGCAGCCGTCATGATGATGGAACTATCGTCAAAAACAGTCAGATAGATGCAAAACATGTAGGCCCCTACACTACAGATTCCAGGAAAAATATCGCACTGGCGACCTGCACAAACCCGGAACGATAAATGTTGCCGATCATTGATTAAATTTATAAAAACAACATGCATCCTAGTCTTATTAAAACTTGTGGGTACTTTACCTGTGATCAGTTAACACAAATATCGAAGCACAGTCCAATCTGAAGATCTTTCTGAATAATGCAGCAAGCACGTTGCATCACGGCTGGCAGGACACGGACATCCGACATTGAACGCCAAAAAATCAAAGTTACATAATACACACGTACAGGGATGTTTTGTAAACATAGAGGGCGCTGCGGTGCGCCGAGGTCAAGGGGGGATTGCTGCATGACCTTTCGCCAGTTCACATGTTGTGCGCTGGAGTCCGGAGGTTGACAAGCGACCAAAAGTCGACACGGGAAGTCGGCAGTAATGCCATGTTTCTTGCACCTAAATGAATCAAGTAAGTATAATGTGTTTTCTGTTGGAAATGTGGTGTGTAATGACAAGTTTATAGCTATGAAATGGCATTGACGTGATGGTTTTGACCGGCATGAATGATGTTGTTGTTGTAGGCCCATCAGTGCCTTACGGATCCTGGGGCTTGAAATGTTAAGGGTTTGAAATGAAACTCAGAGTCGTACATGGAGGACATCTATGTACTTCTCATAGTTTCCCAGAGTTAAAGGGGCATGTTTAACCCCCTCCCCGTATTGACTGTTGGCATATAGGGCCTACGGCCGAAGTTGGTGCAATCCTGTCGGAATTCTAAATATAATTATGGCTCAAACTGCCCCCTTCCTGGTTGCTTCACCCCCGTAGAATAATTGAGTAGCACTTTGAATTGGTTTTCAACAACCCTGTCCGTCATATTCTGTCCTAAACTTTCAATTTTTATTTTCAGTTTTCAGCTGTTGACCTGTACACCACCAGTTCCCTGCCATTTCACAGATTAAATATCCATGCAAGGGCAGCTGTGCAAGCTGTCCAGGCATACAAACGTTATTTCCAGAAAAGTTTTTATGATTTGAACATCAGGGTTGGTACAGATTGAACAGTCCGTGATCAGAATGCCGAAAACAAACTGTGCCGTTGTTGGATGCGGGAACAGTACCCAGAAGATCAATGCATGGAAAACGACCTTCTGTGATGTACACCAGTGCAAGAAAGGTTCTCAAATATGTGACTGCCAACCACCATTTCATTTGTATCCTTTCCCAACAGCGAGAAGAAGCCCAGAACGACGATTGCAATGGATCAATAAGCTGAAACGAGTGAACCCAACAAATGCAAGAAAGAGCTGGCAACCTAATGCATATAGCCGAATCTGTTCTGTTCATTTTGGAAACAAGGATGCAACACTTTTGCCTACACTTGAATTAGGATATTCATTGCCTCATTCTAAATCTTCCATCCGCAAACCCCCAGCAGTTAGAAATGTCACTTCTGTGAAGAAGCAACTCTTACTTCCACCTGATTCAGTAAATCCAGAAATTCCTGAACTTTCAGAGGAAACGACTAGTTCCCACTGCAGCAGTGAAACCCTTAGTTGTGCAGAATGTATTTTCTGCGAAGATTTGTATTCGCGTCTCCTAGCATGCGAGGAGGAGATAACTCGTCTTAAAAGAGCAGCCAGGAGGAAAGACATTCTCATTCGCTCCTTGCAGCACCGTGTGTCTTCGTCCATCCGATTGCCAGAGGAGAGATTGACATATGCCAGCATGAAAAAGGATGAGGTCAAACTGAATTATTACACAGGTGTTCCTAATTCAACAAGCCCAGCTACTAAAGTGTTTGCTGCTATCCATAAGGTTGTCTCGCCTTTAGTGAGAAGGCTTTGGAGAGGAAAACGTGTTGTTACCACCAAGGTGTTGAAGAAAAGCCCAGTGAAGACCAGGGGTCCAATCAGAAAACTTAAATCAGAAGATGAACTACTTCTTACGATGATGCGACTGCGCCTTGGATTGATGAACAAAGATATTGCTCATCGCTTTGGCATCTCTCCAACCTTGGCTTCTCAAATCTTCACATCATGGCTGAAAGCCTTGAACACGGCTCTACATCATCTGGTCTACCGTCCACCAAAGGAAGCTATTGTTGCGACAATGCCTGAGCGGTACAGAGGTCACCCAGATCTCAGAGATGTGATTGACTGTTCTGAAATTTTCATCGAGACCCCAAAGGATCTCCATCTGCAGGCTCTGACTTGGAGTGACTACAAGCACCATAACACCATTAAGTTCCTCATCAGTGTTACTCCAACTGGAATGATCTCATTTATATCCAAATGTTTCTGTGGGAGAGCATCCGACAAAGCGATCACATTGAGATCGGGCTTCATGGATCTGCTGGAACCATTTGATGAGGTGATGGCTGACAAGGGGTTCCTCATTGGTGATGAACTGGCAACAAGACTGTGTTCCCTTACTATCCCACCAGGCAAGAGAGGGACAACCCAGATGACTCCAACAGCTGTGACGAAGACCAAAAGAGTTGCAAATCTCAGAATAATTGTGGAGCAAGTTATACGAAAAGTGAAATGTTTTCGTATCATTAAGAACACTTTGCCACTTTCCCTTGTACCTCATGTTGATGAGATTCTAAGTGTCTGTGCTGCTCTCTCTAATTTGCAGCCACCTATCAACAGTTAACCACTTGTAGAGGGGTGGCATATTGAATGACCCACTTCCACTGTATTGGGAAGACAAGAGCCTGTCTGTTCTCCGGCTCATAACTCGAGCTGATTATTCACTGGGGAGTCATTTTGTCTCTCTACCCTACATGTATATTCTCTTGAAAGTTGCAGTTTGTTGGTCACCTACTGGGTGAATGGACTAGTTTTATTATCAAAATAGGAGTATTTGTCTATGGCTATCTACTGAAAACCAAATTCTGCTGCTACATATATCAAGTCATCTATACAGGAGTGTCTGAGTGAGAGTACGGTTTAACCTCGCTTTCCAATAAATTATCAGTAGTAATAAGATACTGCCGTCTTGTAATAGAGTGCTGCAGTCATATTGCCACCTTTCTTTTGTGATTCCATGCTGTCTGAACATTAGGCGAGTGAGTGGGGTTAAACACATCTTCATTTTATCCAGCCAATTTCTACATCCCATTTCGAACCTGCCTTGATTTATCTGACCCCCTTAAGTGTTCAAAATCCGAGATGTAATTTTCAAATGAACATTTGACGAACTAATCAGAACCTACCCACCGATTGTGAGTAGGATGACATCATTCTCTATTAGCGGCATCATTCCTCCTAATATGGAGTTTGTATCAGCCCACTATATAGGTCAGCCAATCAATAATACTCTTCTACGACCAATTTCGAATTTCAAATGTTTTTGAGGTCAGTGGTGTGTCGTTCCTTCTATTTATAAGTTCTTTGAACATTGAAGGGGTCAGATATATCAAGGGAAGTTCGAAGTGGAAACGTAGAAATTAGCTTGATAAAATGAAGAGGAGTTAAACATTGCATTCAGCAGTATTTCAGCTGTAATGGCTTGTGTGTATATAAAGTATGGAATGATTTAATGCCTGGACATGTGTGACTAACCATGTACAGCCATGTTATTCGAGGGATGCCTTTGTGGCAACAGACGTGGTACTAAACATCAGGATGTCTTCATGTGAGAACCTGGGGCAAGCATCTCAGGGATTGGCGAGTTAGCTGATGGAATGGAGTATTAACACATCATACATGTAATCAGCCTCAAAATATGGACTGCCTTCAAAGGATATGTGACGACAATACGGGAATAACTCCCTTGTGTGTGAAGGTAATCAAGCTGTAATTTTTTGTCCATCCAAAACCTGCCAAATCAGATTTTTCTAAGAGTTTACATACTGAAATATCAGCCTCGAAAAAAATGTGATGCTCCATTGAGATATGATTGATTAAAATGTGCTGCTTGACCTGATGTGTTATTCTTGAGGCATTTACAGGGAGGATTTTCTCTTCTAGCTAAAATATGACACCTCAAACCAAAATAATTTTGTCACACAATGTATTAGGAAGTCTGAATATTGGAAAGAACCACGAATGGTTTTGGTTTGTGTCATATTTTTGCTACAAGAGAAAACCCTTCATGAAAATGTCCAAAAAATACCAAAATACTCCCAGAAGCACATTTTGATCAATCATATCTTCATTTTTATGCAATTGAACTTCTGTTTTTTTTCGAAGGGGATATTTCAGTGTGTAATCTTCAAGAAAAATGCTATTTGACAGGTTTTGGAGTGAAAAAAACGGCTTTATTACGGTCACACACAAAGGAGTTTTTCGTATGTAAACGTAACATATCCTTTTCCAGATCTCGGTGTGGGGTTCATTTTACGATAGGTTCAGGATAACACCGAGTGTTATCAAACATTCCAAACTCACCAAAGCATGCTATAGGAAAACTGATGTTTGTCAAAGATGAGAATTTTTTTCTAATGTCTCTCACATTCTTTCAGTTAATGTGTATATTGACCTCGCTCTTGTTAAATATGAAACTGAGATGCTTCAACAAAAATTTATGCTGGCAACCGTGCAGTTCAAAATTTTCCAACATTTTGAGGCTGAATATATTTTCACTTCATGTAGTATGTGTGATCTGAAGTACAAGGTATCCAAACAACTACAGTGTTGTTTAAGTTCGTTCCTTACGATCTTTATTTTTTTCAAACGTTCAGGTGATCTGAAACCAAGCAAATGCAAAATATTTGGTGATCCAGTATCATATATACATGTACCATGCAGAATACCACTTTACATATGAACAATAACGAAGCTTCATAAGTGAAAAATAAACAGACCGGGGCAGGCACCTACATTGTACTCCCTTGATGGAGTAACGTCATAGAACAGTGTATCACAGTGTATCACTTATATAAAGCACTTGATTTGTCAATTGCTAGAACATTCAGTCAATCAAAAGTTTAATATAAATGATATAATTAATATAGAGGAGTAATGTGTTTATGACTTTTTTCCATTACATATAAGTAGTTAGTACAATGATGCTTTCATAGCTTTATCACAATTTCTCAACAGTCATATACAGTTCATATTTAACATAAATTATGCATGCTAGAGTACATGTACATGATGTAGGTTTAGTTGACTTTTCTTCTTTCAAGATTGGCTTCATATGTGTTCACCAAATATGAAAGGGAAGGACTAATACGGATAATACATATAGATATGCAGAATAAAGTTTTGTGTACTTGTACATAGCATTTGTCGTGAGAATTGCTTTTTATCATAGTATGCGAGTGCCTTAGATACAATGCACTACATGTGCTAAACCGGTACTCGATTCAATTCACGGCTCGGCACATTTCGGGCAGACCCAATCAGTGTTTTCATCAATTGCTTCCTGAATACAACCGAAATGAAACCAAATTGGACACTTCTCACATTGCACACTCTGCTCGTCAAAACATTCAGGATCATCTTTCACGATCTTGGTGCACATACCACAGAGGTGAACAGCAGCATAAGCAGATATTGCACCCTTCGCTCTACCACTTGTGACCTGAACCTCGTCCGCTTTGTATTTATGACCGGAATGTGTGCTCCCCAAACTTATGGCATTAACAGTGGGATTGGTGACTGTTTGCTTAACTACATCAGTGAGGAGTTCAGGCACCAGGTGGTGTTGATAGAATCTCTTAAGATTCTGTAGCAGGGAGTCACACCTCTCGTTATCTTTCAACACTGGAAGAAGAAGATCCCCATGGGAACTGTAAACAAATAAATACATTTTATCTGCCTTGCAAATAAAGTATTGCCCCTGTATCTGGTCATAATAACCATTTGCATCCGGTTTAAGCTTTACACTACCATCTCTCAATGTGCACAAGTAGGGAACATTTTCAACTGTGGGTTTCTCGCTTCGTAGCGTCCAAGGACACTTGATTTCAACACCGCATAAACCATGGCAGGCACAAGTGAACAATAAATCAGGGGATGCAGCAAGGAACGAGTTTGATCTGTCAATGAATAAGCCAGGGAACATATGGTACACAATCTTCTTGTGTTCCTTATTCACAAGCTGCTTCACCTTTGCCTTAGCAAATGGTTCTGCTCCTCTGCCATATTTCATTGGAGCAGTGTCCTTAACAGATTTATATTTCAAAATTGTAGCGATTGTATTAGATACGTCAACTGTTGACTTGGATTTTTTGACAGTTTCCATCCGACTACTGATCTGGTGGAATGTAGAGGAAGTGAGTCGACCCAATCGTTGTCTATGCCACTCCTCATTGTTGGCTTGCCCACGTGTAGCCACTTCCACTGCATCACACTGCTCACTGGTTATGGTTAAAGTGGATAAAAAGTCTTCTTCAGAAGTCCGTTCACTGGCCTTGAAATTGGAGGCTAATTCCATTGGAGGAAGTGGAAGTGGAATGGCTGGAATGGTTTTGAGAGATTTCACCTTATTCTGCATACGTACAAATGCTGAATTTGGTAACAAATGGCTGATTTCTTCTGACCACATCTTATGCACACTTGCTTGGTCTGTAAACTTTTGAGTTTGACTAAGAGAGAAAGGAGAAAACAACTCTCTTGAGGCAGATACCATGGTATGAGCCCCAACAGGTTTTGCTAAATGTGACTTGCTCCATGTTATATCCCTGACCATTGTTGCATCAAGTTTTGGGGGACCTGTGGGTATATTCCACTGAGAAGGGAGAGATGTCTTGCTCACTTTTGTGACCCCCATTCTAAAGGCTGCTTCCATGCGGAAAAGAACTGCAGCAATGTGATTGCATGTACCATGTAGACCAGCAGTGCATGTGCAGTAAGCAGACAAAATATCTCCACCAACATTTTCACAGCCATCTTTTTTCAAGGCAACCCAGGCCACATGAGGTTTATTCTTGAGACTCTGTGATGGTGTAACTTTGGTTAGAAGCAAGCAAACTGGGAAAGTCGGCGCAATAGGATGGTACATTAACTCCCTAGCCCAGCCACATGTAAAATACCTGTAAGCCTTTCCCTCCTTGTACTCATTCATAACACGATCAACCAATGTGTTGCCACACTTGACCTTTAAATAGGAGGCACACTTGACCTTTAAATAGGAGGCAATGTCCCACAATTCACAGAGGGCCAGTTTGTCAGTCCATCAGTTTCATTGATCCAACCATTATCTAGTGTGAATGGATCCGGAATAACTTTAGGCATAGATGCACCTGCTGTATTAGATAGTTTCAGTTTTTCTTGATAACACTCCAGAAGTCGACGATGCTGATTTTCTTTATCAATATCAACTGGAAGTTTCTCTTCCCAAGCAACGAAAGCCCTTGATGACAAAGTTTGATGATCGCCCGAAATGTTTTTGTTTCTTACATTGAGGAATGCTTTTAAGGATGGGTCTGACCACATTTGAAAGGCTTCCAGTGTCATGTCTTCAAAGTTAACAGGCAGTGTATCAGCCATTGTCC